>RJWT010036815.1:0-13180 GCA_004365215.1 Cuniculus paca | reverse complement strand
AATGGGCTTTCCTTGATAGGTGAGTTGTGTCTTTTCTCTGACAGCTTTTAGTATTCTGTATTTATGCTGAATTTGTGGGACCTTTATTATTATACATCAGGGTGTGGATTTATTTTGGTTATGACTGTTTGATATTCTATATGTCTTACTTATCTGAATATCTGATTCTTTTCCCATGTTTCAGAAATTTTCGGCTATTATTAGAATAGTTTTTCATGCGTCATTTGCACTGATTCCTGCACTTTCATTGACCCCTATCAGTCTTATATTATTTTCATTGCATCGTCTTGAAGTTGTTGAATTGTTACTTAATGCTCCCTTGTTATTTTTAAAAGTTCTTTCCTTTCATGATCACTATCTGCAATCCTGTCTTCAAGGTCCAAAAGTCTGTCCTCAGCATCACTCAAACAGTTTTGCCAGCTTTCAATGGAATTTTTAATTTCCTGAATACCTCTTTGAATTTGTTGCATACATTCTATTTCTTTCTTATAGTGTTCATTCCAGGTTTTCATAATTTTCCCATGTTCCTGTACTTTTTTTAAAGTCTTCTCTAGCTATGCTGTGTCTTCTCTAGCTATGCTGAGCAACTTCTTTATTAAGGTTGTCATTTCTTTCTTTACTTGTGAGATTATTTCTAATTTGATTTCCTCCATAGACTCATGGATTTGTTTCTTTATTTCACTAACTATCTTTTCAGAAATTTCAGATGTATGACTTGTAATGTCCTCTATTTTGGTGTCTTCTGTATGGGTTGGACATTGGAGATTGCATTTTGCTTTTTTGTTTTGTCATTTTCACCTCTTGGGTTAATATTTTGGCCTCTTCCATCCCACTAGTCTCAACTAGTCTGTGGTGTGTGTCTTAGGGTCCTACTGTGTGGCTGATGTTTGTCCAATTGCTGGGTCCCACAATGAAAGGGAGGGGCCAGTCACCTGAATTCCTCCTGCAGGGACTGTTGAATGAGTCCTGTATTCTTCCTAGGCTGCCTAGCCTAAGAATATTGATGTAAGTCAACCCTTGGCTCCTACTGTTACTGTGGTTTCATGCTGTTCCAAGCTGCCAGATCTACCTTGCTATAGTGTGCACCTCAGCTAGGACCCTAGTGTGTCACTGGAGGTCTCGTGGGCTCTTTCAAGTTCTCCTGGGTTGGGGGAGGACTTGTCAGTGCTCTCCTCAATCCACCCAATATTCTCTGTATGGAAGAAGGACTAACCCACACTCTTACCAGGCTTGTCTAGGTCCTACAGCTGAGCAGAGGGGAGGGTTTGCTGCTTCTCCTGTTTACCCACTGAGGTCCTCTATTTGAGGGAGAAACTCACCAAACTGTCACAGGCCTGCTGAGGTCCTCTGTGTTGGTGAGGGGTTGCTGAGGCTCCCTCCAGCCCACCAAGTTCTGCAGGTGGTAGAAGAGGTCTCATTGTCTGTGAGCTGCTTAGGTCTTTTGGGTGGGGGGCAGGAGCAACTGATGATCCTACCAGCTGCTGAGGTCTCTGAGGTGAGCCATCAAATTATTCTTTATTGGGGACACAATATACTTGTCTACAATATGATATTAGACTAGTTGCACCTAATAAAACTTAATGGAAGTAAAGAGGGGTGACAGGTAAAAAAGCAAATTTTGAAGCCAGTGAAACTCTTCTGCATGATATTATAATGGTAGATACATGCCTTTATATATTGGTCAAAATCCATACAAAGTATAGTACAAAGAATGACTTCTAATGTAAACCAAAGATTTAGTAAATAAAAATGTATCAATATTAACTCACGTGTAACAAATGTAGTCTAGTAATAGAGGATGTTAATAACAGGAAAAATCCATGTACATCTGTGTGTGTGTGTGTATGTGTGCGGGTGTGGGTGTATATGTGTGTATGTGTGTGTGTGTGTGTGTGGCTGTGGGTGTGGGTGGGTGTTGGGAGCTTGAAAGGCATATGGAAACTCTACATCTATTAAATCCGTGTAAAATTAGAACTGCTCTAAGAATAAGCTCTGTTAATTAAAATAACTCAAAGGAATTGGAAATAGATGACAACTAGTATATTTGTAATTGAATTGCATGTTCTTAAACACATCTTGGGTTAAAGATGTAATTTTAAATAAGAATTTGTTAGAAACTTCAACACAATAAGAAAATGGCATGTCAAGATTTGCTGATATCTAAAACCTTACAATAGATGTAAATTTAATTCTACAGATCATATAAAAAGAAGAATGAAAGGGGAGGGGAGGAAAGGAAAGATAAGTAAAAAGATTAAATATGTGTCATGTATATGTACAGATACTCACAATGAGTGTAATTGTTATATGTCAGAAACACAATAGGGCAATAACAATCATATGGGGAAAGAAATTTTTGAGACCAAAGGAGGGAGATGGGTGGGGAGGGGAAGGGAATGATGTACGCTTACTTACTCCCTAAAAATGTAAACTCTGTGTACTGCAAACATGTACTAATAAAATAAAACATAAATAAAGTCTGTGGGTTAAAGACATATATAGGTTCCTATTTTGTGGACAAAATGGAAGTAGGGTTATAAAGGGGAATAAGATAAAGAAAGACTGAATAACTAGTTGTTGTAATCTTAATTTGCAGCCTGATTGGATTGAGACATTCAGAAAGGCAACAGTATCATTCAGGTTCTATGTATGTATCAGTGAAATGATCCACTGATATTCATAACTGAATGAACCCGTTAGTAGGTGGCACCCAGATTGGGGGGGTGGTCTCTGGAAGCCTGCTTTAGGCTCCCTGGCAATTTCGCACCCTTTGCTTCACCCCAGTCTTCTGTCATGAGGTTTTTGCCTTGGAGCCAGAAGTTGAATCTTCAGAAGCAGTGAGGTGAAAACCTGCATCTCTTTCTTTAATTTGTGAGTGTGGAGCATTTTGTCCCAGAAACAGGATAGCGAACAGATATGGAATTCATAGCAACATTGTAAAATAAAGTCTATGATTAAATCATCTCTCTGCACTTGGTTCCAGGTGAAATGGTTTATAAGCTTAAAGTAAGTTAGTGAGTAATTTTACAAGGAAAAAATTGAACTAATAGCTATAGTATCAAAGGAGAAGAGAGGGAGGGGAAACAAGGAGAAGGAGGAGAAGTGAGGAAGGAGGAGAAGAAAAAATTGCATTGGGGAAGAAAGAAAAGAAAGAAGAGGAATATCTGCTCTTTAGACAAAGAAATTTTAAACATGTATAAAAGCAAACGATGTATGTGTATCATTAAAGTTACTTGATAATTGTGAATGACAAGTTCTTGAACCCTCTCTAAATAATAACTCTCAAGTAGAACATGACAATCTGGATTTAATACAATGGGTTATATATTTGAGTCCCCTGATTTAGGTGCTGAGGTTTCAAAAATGATGCAATATAGAAATTAAAACTCAAAGGCCCTATGAATATAAATGACTATATAATTTATTGTGTATCCTGGAACTCTCTTAGGCAAAAAAGAACTTATGAAAAGTAACAGTTTTATTGTGATACAATCTCTAGGACCAGATCATAGCAGTGGTGTTAAAGAATCTAAGTGAAAATTTGGTAAGGAAAACATACATCTTGCTGGGGCAAAAGTTGAATTTGTAAAACTCATGGGATATGATAACCTTAGCTTTGAGACTGACTGAAAACTGATAACCTAAATCAGTGAAATCCAGAAAGGAACGGCAGAAGTAAACACAAAGAAAATCACAGGATCACCTTGACTACCCAGGGCCAATATTTGTGGAAATTAAGGACCAAGTATTCTGAAGATGAACTCACAGAAGGTACTAATCACAGGATGATCTTACTACCATGAGAGTGAGTCACACTGGAGCCTTTGAAATGACAGGCTGATTTACAATAAAATCACCATGAGAATTTAAAATAAAAGTTTGAAATAAAGATAAAAAAGAAGAATTAAGCAATAACATAAGCAGAGGGAATTTTGAATATGGCTGCTTTGAAAAATCAACAAAATACATTTTAGAAACTGAATATATGGGAATTAATAGTTTATATGCAATGAAAGCAATTGATCATAATGAAAATTTTGAGATTTCTTCCAGTAAGAGCTGGTATCAATACTCCAGGATTCTGAACATGTAGTTGTTTGTATGTGCTTGTGCATGTGTGTGATAAAAAAATTACATTGATATAGTGTACTTAAATGATGGTTCTTTCTTTTAAAATCACCTATTGCTATATTCCTTCCTAAAAATCAGGAAAAACATAGTTTCAGATTACAGAAAGTATACAAAGTACTGATGCAGAATATAAAATTTAATTTTGAACATCACTACTAAAAAAAGAATCATACATTTGAATTTCCGGCTTCTTATATCCTGGATTTTGCTTTCCGTAAAGAGTTACTTTTTGAGGAAGCTTGCTAAGTTATAATTAACTATTTGGAAGGGAAGTCATATTGCTTTTATACACTCAATTCAATATTCTCTCCTTAAGCCTATAGATAGGTATTAGTCTGGCCACACTCTTCTCTTCTGTGGACCTCACTAGCCTGAAATTAATTCTAATAATCACCATAAGGTGATTTATAACAACTCAATCTAGCAAATACACGTTATTTTTTCTCTGTGCATTCTGCTATCTGGAAGACAGCCTTAAAGTTAGATTGTTTCTTATTTAATGTATGTAAATTTTACTTAAAATAGTTATTGAGCCTTTAGCTATGTTACTATACATGAAAATAAAGCAGGAAAAAATTACACTACCTCTGCTTAATAATTTCTAGTGAAATATATTCTTTCAGCATCTAAGAAAAACATTTGATTACAAAAATGCAGCGGGCACTAAAAGATTTTTTCCATAGATTTATTTTCTGGCTCATCTGGTTGATCATATATCCTTCAGTGACTTTAATTAGTTTTTCCCAGGGCATGTAGCTATGAAAAGATTTGTATAAAATAAAAGTAGTGACACCTGTAGAATAGGTGAGTAGAAGTGACTAAGGCTACGTTGCTAATTCTTGCAGTCTCTAAAGATCACTTCAAGGAAAATGGCTAATTAACCATAGCAAGACTCAGCTGATGGAGTGACAGATGGGTACCTGAGGGCTAAATCGATGGTTAACAATAAAATCACACGGCTTTAAATTCTACAGAGGATGTTTTCTGGTACTAAAGTGTTCTTGGTAACTTTTGCTAATAGTTATTGAGGCTCTCAGTAAAGATATGAAAATTTAAAATTGAACTGATGTCATGTTTAAAATTCATTATTGTTCATATTTTTAAAATTACTTTTCTTGTCAAATAGATTCCTTACTACTAAATATTGGCTTCAATTTTATTGCTAAATGTACAATTTCTAGCTAGGAAACTTGCTAAATAAATAAACAGAATCAGGTCTCCATACTGTATCTTGATTAATTTGTTCACTTATTGCATAGAGTTGAAAGATAATATGAAAAATCTAAAAAGTGATAATGATCTTAGCATTTTTAGCATTACTGTACTTCCAGCTTATAAATGTCAGGTAATATATGCACATTCAGGTTTATAGCAGCACAGTTTGCAATAGCTAAATGTTGGAAATAGTCCAAATGCCCATCAACTGGTGAATGGTTAAGGAAGACGTGGGAATTTTTATAAAATGGGATCCTGCTCTGCCATAAAGAAGGATAAACTTGAGACATTTTTAGGTGAATGAATGTATGTTGAGATTATACTCTTTAGGAAAATAAATTGGACACACCTGTATTAATATTGCATTGTTTCTCTGGACCAAAATATGTAATAGATATTGTAAAATGGGAAGAAAATGTCCAAATGGGAAGGGAAACTAGAGAGGGGGAGGGAGAAGAAAGGAAGGGAAGACAAAAAAGGAGAAATGAAAGAAAAAAATGGAAGCAAAGCTTTTATAAATAAGGAGGGAAATGGGTTGAAGGAAGGGTAGGGAAATATGAAAATCAGAAAAATCAAGATCTATTATATACAGGTACAAATTCCCTATGATGAATGTTATCATTATGTATACTTAAAATGCACCAATAAAGAATTTTAAAAATTTAAATCAATGGTATTTCTTTATGTACTAGCTTGTTTAGGTATGTTTATGAAGTTGATATTCAGTGGTTATCCTTAGGAAAGCCTCAGTCTCTCTCTTTCCCTCTCTATTTCCTTTCCTCTTCCTCCCTTCTTTGTTTCCTTTCCTCTTCTCCCAATTTGATTTCTCTTTTCCTTTTTTCCCTTTCAATCATTTGTTGAATATCATTTTCTAATGTTTGAGGTTACGTCTATGTAAACATTTCAAAATATTCTGTAGAGCAAGGTAGGCACTTGGTGATTCCATTAATACTGAAATACAGAGTTACTATCAGATGTCTTTTAAATCAGAAGCAGTGTTTAGGTTTGTGGATGATAAAGAAAATTATATATACATATGCATGTTCACATGTGTACATATACATGAAATGAATTATTTGGTGAACATAAATCACATCATATAAAATATAAATGACCAAGATTTTACTTATATTCTCATTCACATATGTTAGTCTTTATCAAAATCCAAGTTTTTCAGCAGCTTTTCTGTGCTTTTAAAATATTCACATTTCATGTTCAAGAGTTAACTGATGTTATCATTTCAATCATGCACATTTTGAGGAAAGAGTCAAAAATTATTGATATATTTTTAGTCTTCCTCTTCTCTCTGGGGTACTGATCTCCTCGGGTCCTCTGGAATTGAAAGATGAAGAATGTGGAAAGACAAAAAAAGTAGAAATCACAAGGAGAATTCTGTCAGATTATCATATTAAGATAGCCAGAATAAAGGACGAGTTGCTTTCTGCTCTGGCATAGCGAAGGGCGCAGCAATAAGTTAGAGGAAGGAATTGGAAAGAGATGCAGAAGGAGAACTCAACTGTGAGAGCAGCATGAAAGCCTTTCAGTAACTTTCAAATACATAGAGAATAGAAAAAGACAAGTGTTGTTAACAAGAATGACTGAACAATGTGGTTCAATCATTTCTAATATTCTTGAGACCTGAATACAAAGGTTAACATTTCTTTACCTTTGACCATGGATCACATGACCATAGATTTGTTCAACTGATATCTCTTCATTCAAGTACATTGGTTAGATTATCAGTTACCCGGACCTTCATGAAACCAGAAGGCAGGTTTTGTGAGGTATAGAAATAAAATTGTAATATGCATTTAAAAATATATTGGAATGACACTGCAAAGAAAAAAGATGATAGCTATATAAATATAGATAATTGGTACTATTTATGTTTTAGAATGTGTTGGCTTGATTAAAATGATTCTCATTGCAAGATTAGGTGAATATGCCCTAAGAGAAGATTTACAAGAGAATGAAGCAATATTTTGCATGCGGAGATAGATATAAAGAAATCAGGATGATTCTTAAATATTCTCACCTTGAAAATTATACAGCTATAATGTGTGTATTTTTTTCTTCAGGTATGTTAAGGCAAAAAACCATAATCATTTCCTTCTATTATTTATTGCATTAATTGTAGGAAAGAAAATAGAGTGAATATTATTGTAGCAAAACCTATCAAAACATTCTAATTTTTTTTGATGAGATCAGTGTGAAGTTAATTTATTACTAGAAACTTGCTTTTGGGCCTAATCATGAGTTCATCTAAATCGTTAATAACTAAAATGTCTTAATTGGATTAAATGTATTCAAGACTTCATATTTAAAATGATATTTGGAATGTGACTTCCTATTTTTTTTATTTAACGTCTCACAACAATTCAGATTTTAATTATTGAAAAACAAATCACTTCGTGGCATTATTAAGTTACCCCTTATGCACTGAAACCTTTCAATTCCATGTCATCATTGGTTCAAATAATATTTAACAGTGTTTACATGAAATCACTTATATGTGAAGCTTTAAAAAAAAAATCAAGTTTAGAGAAACAGAAAGTAGAATGGTTGTTGCCAGAGAGTAGGCTGTAGTACAAATGTGAAAATTATGGTCAAATGCTACAAATTTTCAGTTTTAACACGAATAATACCTAGAGAGCTAAGGTACAGCCTGATAGCTATGATTAGTAAGGCATTATATGGTTAAAATTTTTGCTATGAGTGGATCTTAATTAGTCTCACCCAAAAAAAATAAAAGACAGTTATGTGAAGCAATCATATGTTAATTATTTTATTTTATTTTACTTTATTTTTTGGTACTGGGGATTGAACTATTAATTATTTTCTTCATGAAAATCATTGCACAAGGTATATTTCAATTAAAATACCACATTGTATAACCTAAATATACAATATTTGAATTTGTCAGTGGTACCTGAATAAAGCTGAGAAAAAGTTAATAGCTTTTGAATTATAAACCAAATTCTCTTGAACTTTGAGATGTTTATTTGTTCACCCCTTTGGCAAAAGAAATCCAACATGCTGAGTTTTTCTGATGATTGTTTGGGGAGAATTGCCACTGAATCTCAAGCTGTTCAAACTACTTCTCAAAGCATTCAAGATAATCATTGCTAGCATGGCATTGAGATGGATCCTCACCCTGTAAACAGTGTTCAAAACTGATGCTTTATTCTGGAAAGAGGTTACTGCCACATAAATCACAGAGGCCATAACAAATGCTTGACAGGAGAGGTGAAATTGATAGGCGACTACTATGGAAGGAATGATTGACAGCAAGACAATGCAAAACATCTTGGACTGAGGGAAATGTGGCCCATGGGGACCGCTTTTTCAATCTCTGAAAGATGGTTTCTACTAGAATAAATAAGAAAATGCTGTTAGCTTTCAGATTTCTACTAAAATGACTGATTATCAGAAAAGGGAAGAAAAGGAAATAGAACCACATGTATTGAGGAATAAAGATGACATGGATTTTGCTTCCTATAAGACGGTGACTCTCAGACCTCTAAATACATCCTAGAGATTCATTGTTCTTATGAAAAATAGATAATCTTAATTCCCCATGCAGACCTAAAGATTCATATACCCAAGGGTGGAGATTTGGCCATGGCATTTTTTACAAGTCCCACAGAGATTATCATAAATAGCTAGATTTGCTAAATGCAGCTAAGGAATACTTTTACTGTGGTCCCTAAAAATAATATAAATTCTATGCAACATAAAGTTTACTTTTTATCATCTTCATTTCTTCCATATCATTGTTCTTATACTAATTTATGTTCATACTATAGAATTTGTTTTTTAAAAATCATAATATACTTTTTCTAATCTCTAGGCCATACCAAGCAGTATCAGTTTTTAAAAAAATAGCATTTATATCTTTTAATTGAAATTTTAGACTTGGTTTCTTTTAGTCAAATTTGGAATATTTGCCAGTCTTCCTCTAGCTTATCATTAAAGACTCATTTGTGGTAACTGATTCTTAGAAATCCATGACCAAGACAAGTACTTACAGGTAGCTATACATTTCCCTTTGATGGTGGGAATGCACGAATACCAGTTTCATTATTTTTGCAATAATAACAAATTCAGGATTGAGAGTTCACATAAGAAATAATTGAATTTATTAGGGACTTAAACTAGCAAAGTGGAAACAAAAAATTCAAGGAGTTGACCACATTCGCTATGCTGAAGAGGGTGATTTGCAATTGTAGAACAAAGTTGTCGAACTTAATATAAAAGATAAACTAGGTGGGTATCACAGGCTTAAATTACAGGCTTACATGACAGGAACAAGCAGAGGGACTAAAGTACTTATTGAACCGGGTTCAAGATAAAACCAAGGAGCCAGAGATGGTGCCAATTAGAATTTAAGAGCCTTTATTGGCCAGCTGATGACCAGACAGACAGCAGGACTCACGTAGGGAACCACTGTGCGTTCCCAAGTGAAGGGAGAGCTAGGTATTTATGTACTACAACCATACACCCGGTGACAATGGTTACAATTAAACATGCATCTATGACGTCCTGGTTGCCATCCCCATTGACAATGGTTACAATTACACATACATCTATAACATCCAATTGGCATACCTGCTGGGGCACAGTGTATAGAACAGGCCTGAGAATATGAAACTAAGTTACATTCTCAAGGAGGGTACAGACAGGGTTTAGTAATTTTTCTATTATGTTAGCCTACAACACTTATGAGTAGACAATGCAACTTTCATAGAAAACTACAAACACTTAAAATGTAGAAAGATAAAGGTACCAAGAATAAATATTAGTAAGTCTGTTGTATATTTTTTTCAACTTATAAAAATAAACCTATATTTGTTGATTATTCCTGTGGTAAAAATAATGATCATTTTTTGAAAATATACATCTCTGACATAAATATAAATTTTTCATATTGTGATTGAGATTTCTCAAAATGTAAGTAAAAGTTTGGGTAAAGGGGAGAATAATGAATAAGAGAATAAAATACCCTCCCAAAAAGTGGGGACTGCAAGACTGTGATACAAAGGAAAATGGAAGTAAAAAAACTATATGGTATGGCTCCATAAGATATAGGGTTAATGTGATTGATTTTCTACTATAGAAATCAGCTTTGAAGTTGACTCTCAGCTTTAGCACTGGCTTCAATGTGGTGTTTATGGAAAAAAACATTTCATTGTATCTTGTTAGTGATCTCCATTACTATAACACATACCTGAGATAATTAACTCATAAAGATAAAAGGTTCATTTTGGCTTTCACTGTAGAAGTTTCATTCCATTGACTGATTTGCCCTATTGCTTTAGGCAAATAGTGAAGAAGCACATCACGCCATTAGTACTTGGTAGAACAAAACAGATCACCTCATGAACAGGAGACAGAGGGAATGAGCCACTGGGATCCCATGGATGTCTCTCAGGTACATGAGCAATAATTGAAAATCTCACATGAGACCTCTTTTTAAATGTTTTACAACTTCCCACAAGTACCATTCTGAGGACCAAGCCTTTAACACAGAACACTTGGGGGGCATTTAAGATTCAAGCTCTAGCACACATAATAGAGTTTCATATTTAAAAAAATACATACTAACCATTTATTAAATGGTTAAAACTAAGCCTGTGGTTAGACTCAGAAAGACTTCCTACCTTTTAAATATGCTTACAATCTAATCATGCAGAACTGCATATGAACAGGAAACTGGGATAAGGGTACTTGAGGATAGTTACTGAGACCCACATGAAGAACAATTTTGCATCAGAAATCTGTTATTACAGAATGGAAAACCTATTTTAAATCCAGTTCAATGGTTTAGAAAGTAACGTGGTTCCCAATGTAGCAGTTGGTTGGGGCGGGAGCTGTAAATTAAAACTCATGGTATTATTTAAGTAAACATGTAAAATTGTTTTGGAGTGTAACATTTTTTTTCTTGATAGAATAAGTATCCGATGCAAAGACACCTATGGAACACATAGTAAAAGGACTAATGTATTCTCAATTTTTTGATTTATTGTGTTAACAATAAGTGAATGAACAAAGCTTATGATTTTTCCTTGCTTGGGACAAGAAGAGAAATGTGAACAATGAATGTAGGTATTGAATTCTTTTGTACAATTTATAATTTATTTTAATATATATGCGATTTTTCAGAAAATAATGAATAGCTCTTATTGGCTAGCAAGTGTCAAAGTATGCAGTTAAAGAGGTCTTTGAAAATGACACACATCATCTCATTTATTAATTATTTATTTCAATAATTAAACAATCCTTTTACTATTGGGCCCAATTTAGTGATTAAAACTAATTATAATTCCATAGAAGTAAATCAAAAAATATATTGGTGGGGAGGTGACTCAGTGGTACAGTGCCTGCCTAGCATGTACAAGGCCCTGAGGTCAATCCCCAGGACCACCAAAAGAAAAAAAAAAAAGAAGAAAGAAATATAATTATACCATGTTAATCCAGAGCCAGTGTTATTTGCATCAAGATTCTATAGAATAAGTAAATTTCAACCCTACTTTTCTTTAATGGGAAATGCATACCAAACTGTGAGTTCTTGTGCAATGAAGAATTACTATTTTATTCACAAAATTGAAAGAACATTACCCTGAGTTGGCACTGGAAGAAGAGAGGGAGCTTGGTGTGAAAGAATCCTGAATTCAAAGTAGCAAATAAATTGAACATGACATTGAATGTTGGTGGCTATGTTCAAGTTATTTTACTTTATATTGATCCAAACAGAAAAGCATAAAATTGGTTAGCAATAGCCTCAATCATTTTACAAAACAAGCAAACACAAAACTCTTAGTAGCTTATAATGCTATGATTATTTGGCTCACACAACTATAGGCATTCTCTGGTCAAAGTTAGGTCCAAGAGGATAGTTCTTTGCTCCTTATGACTCTTATACTCATTTTGGCCAGGAGTTATCCTAGACAAGATCTTTATGTAAAGATGGTGGAAATATTGGAAAGGAGACAGAAATTCTGGAGGCATTTGATGGCTGAGCTTAGAAATGGAACACTTGCTCTTCCAGGTTCAAATATTGGCCAAAGCAAGACACATGGTTGAACTTAGAATCAGGAGGCAGGGAAATATATTCCACTACTCTGTTGTGGAAGGAGGAATAATGAAAATTTCTGAGTATTAATCTAGTAATCTGCCCTAAAGAAAAGGTTAAGTGTGTGTGTTTGTGTGTGTGTGTATGTGTGCATGCATGAAATACATACATATGCAGAGAGATAGAGATAAAGAGAGAGGGATAGAGAGACAGAGAGAGAGAAAAAGAGAGTAAAATGCTACTAATGTCCTTTGAAAAGAACTAATTCAGTGTGGAGAAAAAGTTGTACTTTTTTCCGTCTCTATCTATCTATCTGTCTACCTATCATCTCTCTCGCTCTGTCTCTCTCTATTTCTATCTCTATCTCTCTATCTACCTATAGATCTAGAAATCTGTAATATTCTTTGCGAAAATCTATTGAAAGTCAGTGTTTTTTGGTCTCTGGATGAGAGATAGTGAAACAGGAAAGTAGATGAATTTAGAATATATTTAATAGAAAAACATGACTTGTTGATACCTTTAATATGGGGATAGACTGACAACAAGTGACTGAAGGTGGTACATAGTTTCTTCTGTGACAAACTGAAGATTGTCTGATACCATTCAGTGGAAAGAAAATGATTCAATTTAAAGAATCAGATCATAATTAGAAGCACTACTTTGGACATATTCAATTGAAGGTGTTTAGAAGTATTAGTAAAATGATTGAATTTTAAGCTTTGACTCTTAGAGGGAGTTCTCTGTTGAGAATAAAAAATGAGT
>RJWT010036814.1:0-13186 GCA_004365215.1 Cuniculus paca | reverse complement strand
GTGCCACAGAGCCTGGGGCAGACGTAATTCAACTCCACTTAAATCTTCTGCTATATTCTTCACAATGTTCACTTTTATTTTATTTTTTAAGTTTTGTTAAAGGCAGGAAAAGAAATAGGCTCTGCAGAATGAGTTTGGGCCAAGTAAAAGTAGGAAAAGTACACTCTACAGCATGAGGGTGGGCCACAATGCAAGAGAGATCATGATGGCCCAAACTAAAAAAATTTAATTCATATAGCATATAGGAATTTTTTTTATTTTAAAGAGAATAAAACCAAACAAAATCAAGCAGAGTAAGACCAAACAAAACAAAACAATGAAAATAATACAAGACTTTAAAACAAGATAATAGGGAATTAACAATGGCTACCACCTTCAGAAGTAAATCCCCCATAGTTGCTATATTGCATATTGTTATCCTCTAAATAGATGCTCAGACTACTGGTTTTAGGCCTGAAAAGTCAAACAAACAATACAGGCATTGAGTTGTTTTTTTACTTCAGTAGCTATCATCCAGGCCTATGTTTCTCTGAATCAGCTGGTTGCTTATAGTGGGGTTTGGGAGGAGGCTCAGCACTTCTTGTCTCCCAGCCCATCAGCCCATGACTGCCCCTGGCTCACAGGAAGGGGTTAGCTTCTTCTTGGTTCTCTTCCTGGGATAAATAGCTCCAATGTTCACTTTTGTATAAACTTTTTTTAGTTTCTCCTTACTGTTTGGTTGTTGTTTTCTCCATTAGGTTATGTGTAATCCACAGTCCCCCGGATTGATTAACTTAGCTCCTTTTATTTCTACTTGCTAATCTTGATATCTTTCCTTCCTCCTGTATAATACAGTCCCCCTCTGGATCAGTATTGCTCAGTCAGTACATATCTACTTTATAAGTAGCTTTCAAAAGACTCAGGTCCTTTTTAGAGCCTATATGCAAAGTCCAAAGACAACTTCCAGGTCCTGACAGCTTGGGTTTGGGTAACTAGAGCAAGAATTACATATTCTTTGTTAAGTGCCAGGTGAAAATCCATTCTGATGGCATTCAAAGTGAGGTTGAAAGGGAAAAAAGTCTTCACAGCTGTTTGATATAGGAAACAACTTACAGTTCTGCATGAACTCGAAGAACTCACTGAATATATCTTTCCTGTGATATAACAAATGCAATAATTTGCACTTGGGCTTCTCCTTTGCTTTTTGTACCATCCACTACAATAATTCTCAAGCCTTTTCTTCCCTAGATGGCAGAACAGCAGTTTAGGTGACAGAGTGAGTGCTCAGGTAAAATAAATGCCAGAAGGAAAAGGGCACCTGGAGCACAGGAGGGCCTGCCCAGACATTCACTTCCCTACTGTTAAGAATTTTAATTTTTGTATCTTTGGAATTGAGTTGGTCCTTGGTACGTGATGAAAGAGGGAGTAGGGTCAGGAAGGAGAGGTGATTCAGTGAGTTTGGGAATAGAGAAAGGAAAGTTTATTAGATTCCAATTGCTGGTATATAAAAATGACTAGCAACCTAATGACTTAATCCAATGCACTTCATTATCGTACAGTTCTGTAGGTGAGAAGTTTAAATCCAGTCTCATGAGGCTAACACCAAGGTGTCAGCAGGGCTGTGATCCTTCTGGAGGCTCCAGGGTAAAATGAAATTCCTGACCTTTTCTATCTTCTACCTTCTGCTTTCCTGGTTTTTGCCCAGCTTCTGATTGTAAAGCCAGCAGCATTGTACATCTTTGATCTTTTCTCTATTGTCACGCCTCTCTTCCAGATTGCAGCTGGGAACCTCTGGGTGTAAGAATATATGTGATTAGATTGGATCCATCTGTATAATTCAGATAATCTCCCCATTTCAACAAAAGCCTTGACTTAATCACATCTGCAAAATCCCTTTGCCATATAAGGGAATATATTTATAGGCTCTGGTGGAGGGGGCCGGTTATTAGATGCTACCACAACCACAAATCGATACCTTCACTCAAATAGTAAAGGAAGCTTTTGCTTTGGTACCTTTCCCTGAGATCTAATGAAAAAAAATTCTCTATTTTATTTAACAAAAAATTGGACTGTAACAAATGAAATTTTATAGACAAATGATAATATTATTAATGATCTAATTTTTTTTGTTCCAGTTATAATTTTAATTTCAGTTCCTCTTGGCCTTATCTTTTCTTTGCCTCTCTTTCAGACATATATGAATTTTCTTTATCTTTAAGAAACTGCAATGTTCCTGGCCTCTGTTGCTATAGGATGATTCCTCTCCCTTTAACTGCCTAAGTTCTGAAAAAATTAATCAACATGTGTTATCTTTCTTTTTGCTCATTTTCTTCTGTTTGGCCCTTGATTCCAGAAATTTGATTTCTCTTTCACCTTTTCTATTGATCCTCCAAGCCTCGTGGATTGCATCTCTGGAACCCTTTCTTTTTTGCCTGCTGCTGTGTATTCCTGTAATTCTTGATACCACTGCCCTTTTGCCTCCATACCTTTGGCTAATGTGATTCTCCTAATTCAGTCACATATGCTGCTTGACCCTGGTTTCCCCCTCCTCTACATAGACCCTGATTCGGTGCACAGCCTCTGTTCTTCTTTGCTATGCCTTCCTCCACGGACTTTTCCATATGATTGATTGGCTGTAGGTGAAGGCCAGATCTATTTTTCATATTGGCTGGTGGACATTTCTACCTAGTTATCCTTCTGTCCTTGTAAACTCAAATGGTCAGAGGTACAACCTCCAAGTTTGTTTTCCCTCCCAATTTATGTACTTACTTAAAGTTTTTTATTTTAGTTAATGGGTCCATTTTTGCCTAAGTATTTGACCTTCCATATTTATATTTGACTCTTTTCCCCTTATGGAAAAATTGACCTATGCACTATCTATTTTTATTCTTAATATCTCTCATGTCTCTGCCTTTGCTTCCAACACCACTGTCATGACTGTCATTACCCAGGTCTGGGTGACCTGGCATCCATTTTTACCATTTAGTTCATTGCCACTGCTAGTTTAATTTCTTATCTTCCATTACATCCTCCTCCTCCTCTCCACTGTTCAAATCTTGGTGTTTAAACTCCCTACAATCTGAATCTATTTAACATTTCCAAATTTATTCTTAACTTTTCATCATACATCTTTGATCCTGACAGGTCCAGTGTGCTCACTGTCCCATGAGCATACTTTGTTTGTTACTGTCTGTTTTCACTTTGTTTTCTATTCCTGAAATGCTCTTTTTCCTTACCACCAATTTATTCTCATACATCTTCAAAAGTTTAATTCCCATTAATATTTCTTTGGTCATCTCTAAGATTTTTTCCCTTTCATCTGAGCACATTAACATTTGCTGAATGTTGTATTATAGATCATCAGAGAACTGCCATAAAGTCAAATCATTACAGTCATCCATCTGCTTACAACTGTCACTGTGTCCTCAATTCTTTCCACTTTTACTATGAATAAACTATGAATGTTCCTACTTAAGACAACTTCTCCATTCATCTACTAGATCCTGACTCCTCTTGCTTACATGTGGACCTTACTCTAGAAAGTCTCTCTTTTCTTTGTGTCAATTTCTCACACTAATCATTGTCCTCAGTGTACATACAGTTCTCCTCCCACTCTCAATAAAAGAAACAAAAACCAAACTCTCTCAATTCTACTTCTACCTCTAGCCATTACTCCTTTCCTTTATGGAAAATCTTGAAAGAGTAATTTATACTCATTGCTTTAACTTCTCTCTTCCCAGTCCTTCTTGAACACATTCCAATCAACCTTGTATTCCCCACACTCTGCTGAAATTGTATTAAGATCACCAGGGACCTCAAGGCAGCTAAACCCTGTGCGGAATTCTCAGTTCTCATTTTGCTTGACTAATCTGCAACTTTGAGACATTGATGATTTTCTTTTGCTTGAAATACTTTTCTTGTTTAGCTCCCCTTTCATTAGTTTTGCTTGTTCTTACTGATTTCCTCAGGTTCAACACATAACAGTTTTCCAACTCTCAGCACTTGACCTTCTTTTCTATCAAAACTTACTCCCTCAGCGCCCTCATCAAATCCATGATTGACGTCCCATCTATATGTGGATACTTGGCTCCCAAATTTATATATTTTGTTTGAACCTCTTCCCTAACTCTAGGTTCATATATCTAACTGCTCACTCAACATCTCCACTTTAAAAACATAGGAATACCAAACTTAGTGCAACCCAAACTAAGATTCTGATATTGTACTCCCTCTAGCCTAATCATTTCTAGCCTTCCCCATGTCTGTGATGATGACTCCACCCACCTCCCCTTTTTTCTCTCTTTCACCACACTGTACGCATCAGTAAATCCAATTGTCTGTACTCTCAATATCTTGAGAAACCAACCACTTCGCATCATTCCACTTTTATTGCCTGGTCTAAAATGTTATCAGTTCTCTATTAAGTATACAAATAACAGTTTTGAGTGTAGGTCATGGAGTCACATCTTTCCGGTTGGAATCCTGGCTTTGACACTTATTGAGGGTCTAATCCAGAGAAAGTTATTCACCCTCTCTATGCTTCCTCATTTTCCTCGTTTTGTAAAATGAAGATAATAATAATAATAATAATAATACTGGCTGTTATAAGAATTGTAGGGGAAAAACATATAAAGTGCTTATCGGTGCCTAACAAATTGTATGTTATCACCATATATTGGTTGCATTGTTCAGTCTCCAAAACTTCAAGACAGTAGGTGGAAAATACTAGGTAAGAGAATCAGAGAAATTGTGGAATGGCCATTTCTTTAAGCACAAACCATTCAAATTTTGAATATTTGAATTCACACTGAGCTACACTGGGGAATTGTTGCACTAACCTACTTTGACCTGAGCCTACAGCTTGGTGTTTAGTTTGTACAGCTTTTATATAGAGATTTTTGGACATAAGGTCCATTGGAAACATTTGTTAATCATATGCCCTTTGCTACTGACACTTTTTTCCCCTTGTCTTGAGAGTAATTTCTTTAACAACTTTTTTCCAAATCTTCCTTTGGATCCCAGGAACCCAAGATAGCTGTAGTCTTGGCTGTATTTTCCTCGCTTCCCAGTTCAGGATTCTACATCTAGTTTGCTGGTACTGCTACCAATTATTCCATTTAAGGAAGGGCTCTATAAGCCCAGTTAATATACCAGAAAAGCCATTTTAAGTTTGCATTTTATTGACACAAAGAACCTGGGCTTCTTGATAAAAGCAGTTGATATAGAAAAAGATAAATTGCTGAGTGAGAATAGGAAAAGCAAGTACTAATTCAAACTATGTTCACAAAATTCAGGAGTAACACAACCAAGTATCTTTCAAAAAAAACAAAAGAAAGAAAGAAACTTGAGACATTAAAGCATTTCCATAAATATACTGAAAGATGTAATTTTGAACCTTAGGTTAAATTTCAGTGTTGGAAACTTCAGGGATTTATCTTGGCTAAATATGAAAATTCTTAGGAGTGACTCCCTTTCTATTGATTTTGGGCTTCAGTGGGGTTCATAATGGCACATGGTTACTTGGCTGGAAAACACTAAGAGACAGCAACCCCGCTGCCAACCCTCTCTCTGACTTGCCACTCACATAGTCTGAGGCTCTCGATCACATGCAGATTGCAGACACCAAATAAATTGGGCAGATGGAACTCATACATCAAAGCCACCTACTTGGATTCCTTTCTGGCCATTGGTGCATTTCCTCTCCATCTTTTTAAAACAGCCTCATAAATCTGACCCTGACAAGGTCTTGCTTCTCCACACCATAGTTGGAGGTAAGATGGTAATTTGTCCCCAAGCTTTCATTTGCTTCTGCACTTGAGTGACCATCAGTGCCACATGGTATCCATCTATTATGGGGCTCAGGTGTGACCACGAGGGGTGAGTGCCAAGTCCTGCCAAACTGGTTACTCCTTCCAAAAAGACAGAATGGTTCTCCAAGCACTGTGCACATAAGATGATTACACTCCACAGTGCGTGATTAAATCCTGGCATGCTGAGGTATTTTTCTGAGTATCTGGTTCATAGTAGCTATTCATATCCTGGCTAATGATTACCTGGATTCAAAATATTTTTAAAGGAGTTTGTCAGAGTCAAGAATTAAAGACAAAAAACAGATCTGTCCAGGCGGTGACCTTGCTCTCAGAGGTGGGGGCACTGGCTTGTGCTGAATTCACCATTTTCAGGGATGCCTGACTCCATTCTTGTCTCCTGACATTGGCAGTGAAAATCTGGAACAATGACCTATGTCATGTGGGTAAAGTTTGATTTCTAATCACTTGTGAAGAGCTGCCTTCTGTCTTCTAGGAGTCTTTCCTGAGTTCTTGCTTTTTTCTCTTTGCCCTTCTTGGTTGCTGGCTGTCTTTTTCTTCTCTCATCCAGAAACTGTCCACATCTGGCTTAATGTGCATAACCTCGGCAGCCCTCCCAGCTCTTCGTGTGGAGGAGGGAATGTCCAGGCACTGTCTTCCTTCACCTGACATGATTTGTAACCATAAAATGCAGTAGCTGTGGACAATCATTTTCTACAAGGTCCTTTCTATCTAGTCCATTTTAAAGACCTTGAGAAATGGAGATACCTTATCGTACTTTGGCAGCTTATTTCTGCTATTTCACAAAACAGCATTAAACCCCTTTTATGGGCTCATAACAAAATAGCCTATTGAAAGAGCATAATGATTCCTCATACTTTTGAATGCTCATCATTTCACCAATGCTATAGACGATTGATGTTTTTAGGGCCTTTATGGTAGGCTTTCATGCTTTTCATTAGGGCACAACCCTTGGGAAAGTAATGTTCTGTACCACGTCTAGGATTATGACCTGCAAATGTGAACAGTCTCCAAATATTATTGTTGGAGACAATAAATGACAACAATGACAACAGCTGTCATTTATATATTGAACACTTATAATATGTCAGCCTTTATATTATGTTGGAAGTATTCTATATTCATTATATAGGTTTTTTTTAATTCTCCTAGTATCCATAAAAAATATTATTATGTCCACTTCACAGATGAGGAAACAGAGGCTTAGAGAGGGTAAATCACTATCCCAACCCTAGTCACACTAGACTTTAAAACCAAGTTCTTATGACTCCTTCTCCAACTCTATATTGCCCTGTTGCTTTAAGTACCTACATTTTCTAGTTCCCCCTTCTGTTTTCCTTTTTTGTCTTCTCTGTGGCATCTTCTCCTGTTGTGGAGCTGTATATTTTTCAGAGCCTCAAAGCCTGTACCTCAATCTCTTAGTTTTTCTAGCTATGCTCTCCCTTAAGTAATCCTATCCAGCTTCATGAATTTAAATGCCAGTTGTATATTATTACCTAAATATCTCTATCTATATCTGTATCTACAATCTACAGCCTATAGCTGTGGCCCAGACTGCTTCTCTTACTCTCATATCAACTACCTAACCTCCTGTCATTTCTACATGGCATCTGAAACTCAATGTGACCAAAAAATTTTCCTAACGCCCTCTCCATAGTATGTATGTTTCCTTTAGTTTTCCTCTGTCCATACATAATGCACCACTCAAGCTCTCAGATCAGAAATGTAGCATGTTTCTCTGTTTCCCCTTTCCCTCATTTGTACTCACATTAATTCTGCAACTTCGGCTTCTGCCCAATCCTCTATTTCCACTTCTGCTTTTTTTGGCCCAAGTTCCTAATAATATTCTTTGGATGATTTCAAAAGCCTCCTGACTGCTTTCCCTGCCTCACACTTGCCACCCCCAGCCCCAATCCATTTTTTACATAACAATCTGAATGGCATTTAAACACATTTACCAGTTCAGCCCATTCCCTACTTCAAATTCTTACAAAATCTGATTAAAGTCCAAACTCTAGTGTGATCTTCAGTGTCGCCATACATCATGAGACGTTGACTAACTCTGCTACTTCATCTCTTCCTGTTCCCTTCTCATTCACTTCTCGCTAGCCACGGTGTCTTTTTTTTTTTTTTTTTTTAGTTTCCCAGTAATACAAAACTCTTTAATGCCTCAGGACTTTTGTACTGGTTATTCCTTTGGAAACGGAACACTTTGTTGCTGGCCCATGGGGGCTTAATATGTTAACTGAGTAAATGGGAATAGTAGGTTGTCTCTCTTATTTAGATATTATGAATAATAACATGGAAAATTGTCCTGAGTAAATTATTTAGTCATTTTTATTTATGACATCTAAGTGAGATGGTCTTCATGTAGTGGATCTATGGATTTTCTGAAGTATACTTTTATGTATGGATGGAGCTGAGCTGAGAAGACACTGGAAGATATATATCTAGCATGTTATGATCTGTGAAGTGGATGTTGCTAGTCCTGTTGTTCAGAAATTAGGTGTTTGGAAGGTTGAGTAACTGGCTCAGGTGCAAAGGTGGGAAGCAACAGGTCTGGAATTTGCAGGCTGTTTGGTTCATGTCAATGGAATACCCCTGTGCGTCTCCCAGATCCTAGTGCCCTCGAGTAGACACACAGCTGAGAGAGGTTTATAGGCACAATAAAATGGAAAACACTTGGACAACCTGACTGTTTTATTCATGGGGGGCACATACAAGTGGTTGTAAACTGGAGACACTGGGTACTTAGTTATTTCCAGTTCTGTGTTGGTTGTTGAACACGGCATGAATGAGCTGATTGAACCCTAACTCCAAAATCCAGTATCTGCACACACAGATAAGGTGGTGAATACTGTTAGGTATGGCAATTAATGAGTCACCATCTGCTAACACATCACACTTTGAGTGGGATTTAACATGGTTATGGGTTTCTTTGAACACTTTTTTTCTTCTACCATATGTGCTTAAAGGATCCAAAAAGGAAACAGCTTAATCCAGGAATGTGAAAAAGAATGGTGACATTCTGCAGTGTGTCAGCGAAATGAGAAACTTACCAGGCATCATCTATTTCAGGGGGTTTTGTGGTATTTTATGGTTCTGGGCATGTAGGCAATGATGAAATGGCATTGCCAGGATGACTTACCACATGCATGGGTTATAGAAGAGTATCATAGTGTAGGTGCTACTTCTTCTAAAATTTACTTTTGGCTTTGCTCTGGACTGAATTGACACACATATGGAAAGTACTCTTTTTCTTTTAAGGGCCCAAGTTCACATCTTTTGCATTTGGATTAACCATGTTCTTCCCCATGGAAAGGAACATTTTGTGCTAGATTTTCCTGCTGAATTTTGTTTGTTTGTCTCAGATTGTGTTCATTCCAGTTGTGCCTCTGCATAGCTTCTTGTATTCTTGTTTTCTTTTTCCACTAATCTAAAGCTGCCTCAGGACAAATACCATGTTTCATTCATCTTTGCATAATTCAGTGGCACCTACCCTAATAACTTACAATGGAGGTGCTCAATATATATTGTTGAATTAAAATACAATTGCTTTAGAAAAACAGTACAGAGTGATGACTTTAAAATAAGATACCTCAAGTATTTGCAGAAGTGACATTGCAGATCAATAATATAACTGACTATATCCTTACATTAAATGTTGAAAAGTCTCATACGATTAAGAAAAAAAAATTCCTCACTCTTTATGAAAGCGTGTTTGGTTTTGGTTAAACTATGTAGTCAGTTTTGGGATCCAAATGTTTGAACTAAAGAAGGATATTGGTTTGAGTTTTGGCTCTGGGACAAAAGAGTGAACGTCTCTTAGAATATTCATAGTTAGCATGCTTAGTTTAGTATAGGTATATCAATAAATCATTGCCATAGGTCTGTTGGTACATAGAGATCTACATGCATGTTGTATATGTACTTTCTAAAATAAGCAAATACTTGTTTTAAAGAACTTTTAAAAGAAATATGATGAATGTCATAAAGCACTTAGATATTATTGTAAGTATGTTTGAACAGGGCAAAGGTACTGTATATTTTCTAAATATTTAAATATGGCCAACACACCAGCTGTAATGTTTACATGCTATAGGAATACTGACAGTAACAAAGAAGGATTTAGAGTAATATAGTGGATATTTCTCTCAATCTCAGACAGCGGGAAGCTGCAAGATGACATAATAAAGGCAGCATTTGAGGAAAATGCATCTGGCAACAGCATCCATGATCACTGCTGGATGATTTGATCATGGAATCATGGGGGTCAAGGAGAAAGCAGTAAGATTAATCCAAACATGAAGTGCTAGGAGAATTTACAAGTGGTAAAAGTAGAGAGAAAGAAGTGGATATAAAGATATTTCAAAGGAAAATTTTTATGACATACGTAACTCTAAAATATTGAGTTTAAGTGGTTTAAATTTTTGTTAACAACAGACAAAGAGAAGTTGAGAAGGACAGCCAGGCCATATAGGAAAATATGAGAGTTTAGGTTTGGTCAAATTGAGTTCAACATAGTGCAACATCCAAGTGGAAATTCTATGACTTTATCCCTGTCATCTTAGGACATGGTTGTTCTCTGAAGGATGAACTGGAGTATTTGATCCGAAGGCAGAAAAGAGAAATTTAAGGCAAGTGAAGAACAAGAAAAGTTTGAAATCATCGAGGTCATGGCACAGTCAAAGCTAAGACATGCCATAGGGTTTTGCCTGGATATCTGACCTTCCATGATCCCGATTGTATGTCGGGCTAGATGCCCTCCTACCCTGACGATATTTTGACTTAGACTTCTGCTACTACACAGCTGTAAGTATCTAGCTTGTAGAACGTCATTAGACTATTTCAATAACATGACTTCAACTTGTAGAGAAATATTTTACAGTGTTCCAAAATACTGAAACCTCCAAATGTGTGAGTTAGAGATAAAAATCAAAGATGTACATTCTGATTGTAATGCTGATGTCTCTGATACTATTCTTTTGGTGGTTTAACTTACCCTTTGAGAATCAACTCAAAGGTTTCTATGTAGCCTACCTGACTCCCCCAGGCAGTTAGGCCTTTCACTGACCGTATTCCCACAGCACTTTGCTCCTATTTCTGATACAGCCTTTGCCTCTTGTTCTATGTATGTTTTTCTTGCCATTGGACTGAGAACAACTTGTAGATGGGAACTATTTATTTATCTCTGTCTTCACTCCCCTAACAGAGAGGTGGTTCACGGGTGACAATTAAAGTCAATTGTTGGAAATATCCTAAAGAGAAATTTAAATAACATGGATGGAGTCATGTGTAGTTGTTGTAGCAAAGCTAGTGTACACATCATATGTCACCTCCTTGCTGACGCCGTTAATGCTGCACCAGCAGAGGCAGCGCTCTCATTACATACTGCTGGCCCATGTTTGTAATGTGTGACATTTTTTTATGAAATACTGTCAAGAGCAATCCATCATGCAGTAACCTTTGGATTATATGCTGAGACTGGTCTTAAACAAAGACATAAATGAACTTCAAGGATAATGCCATTTTCTAAAAAGGGATTGATCAAGGAGTCCTGGCTAGGAAAAAGGCAGAACAGTTTGTTCTTTTAAGTGAGGCAGGAGTGTCCGAGCAAGGAGTTTCCTTCTGGGTACATGCAGTTGGGGACAGGGTTTCTGTACCAAGATGATCAGGTGACTGTGAATTGTGGCTGAATATTTGCTTTTGTCCATCAAGCGAGGATGTGACAAGGGGACGAGAACATGCCAAAGGTTTGAAAACCCTAGGGACTTACAAGGTTTATAATTTTATCTCAAGGGGGATAAAAGGATGCATGGCAACTTAAGTGAATTTCAGATGTCAACTCACAGTTAATGGCACAGTATTTCCTCTATGTAAACATAAAGATCTAGGATTTTACATGTGTTTTAGAATATAATAAAAGAGAGCTTCTAAGACTCATCATTTTTATGTAAATCTAGATAAGACTCCTTTCATGAGCTCAGTGTTTCCTGTTAAGGGGAATGCTTATAGGTGAGAACACTAAAAACATAATTCTTTGTTTTCCTTAATTAGACAAGAGCTTACCATAGTTCTTGGTGAAGCTGTGAGGAGATCCAAGCAATAATTCACGTTGCCAGGTCAGCAGAAATGGGGATGGGGTCTGACATGACAGAGAGGTTTGTGTAAGGGATCTATCTACAGATCATTCAGAACTGAATCATTCAGAAGAGGTACATATTCTTCATTGGAAAAATACCCTCTGAAGATGCCGAGCACACACAGCAGTGAAAATCCCCCAAAGATTCTCAATCCTATCTTTACAGATGTCATTCCAGAGGAAATATATAAATTACGTTAATACCAATTGATGTGGGGCACTAATTAATAAGTCCCATTAAATCACAAAGTAGTGACATTTAGTAACTAATGAAAACCTCCTAATCTCTTAATCATTAATATTTCATAGCAGCAGAACACAAGAACTGCCACCCCTGAGCTCATGCACCATGCTTTCCTGTCCCTGACACGGTCACGAGGGCATTAAGTGGCACAAAGTGATCACACCTCTGTTGGACTGACCATCTATATACACCATTAACTCGTAGGACCCAGGGTCCTAGTTTTCGCGTTTTAGGAAACGAGAATCTGCTGCCGTTCTTGGAGTCAGCGTCTGTGGCTCCTGAGTGCCCTGCCAGGAGAGCAGAGCTCAGACGTTGGCTTTGGGGTGTTGCCGCTTTCTTGTTGACCCCCTCAGCCCACAGAGAAGCTTGCATGGGAGAAAATCATTACTTTGATTTATTACCGGGGCTTTCTTTATTCAAAGGCAATAATCACTTCGCAGAGCAGGTGCCAGTGCAAGGGCTTATTGATCCTGTGCTCTTCTAGCAATTCCAGGAGGCCCTCACTCAGGAGGGAGGCGGACGTGGTCAACGAATAAGAAGTCCAGCTCAGACTAGGCTGTCGTGGTAGTGTAGCTCCAGTGACACTGGGTGTCTTCTTTCGGAAAGGGGGCTGGAGCAGAGAGAACGCTTCCAGTACAAGGCTGCCTTCAGCGAGGGAGAGGGAAAGAGCCACACACGGTCAGCGCCAAGGGGTTGGGGAGAAGAGGCTGCCTTCTCCACGGGGCTGGAGAAAGGGCCCCGACCCCAAACATTTAAACGCAGTCACGCAGCCCAACCTGGAGGAGAGTTGCTCCTGGGTACCGAACTGGACACCGATCAGAATCAACCTGGACAAGCGCCAAGACCGGTCTGATGGTGGATGTCTTTTAAGGTCGTCGGCGGGGAGAGGACGGACCGGAGGCGGTGTGCTCACGGGAGGTGGAGAGTGGCGTCGGGTTAGCGGGGATATAAAGGCACCCGAAGCCGGGAAGCAGAGGGACCACGGGGGGTGGG
>RJWT010036813.1:0-13175 GCA_004365215.1 Cuniculus paca | reverse complement strand
CCTTAAGTTGTTGTAGATTTGGCAGTGAATCCATAAGATCCTGGGCTTTTTTTGGTTGGTAATTTTTTATTACCACTTCAATGTTACTGCCTGTCGCAGGATTATTTAGGATTTTTAAGTCTTCTTAGTTCCATTTTGACAATTTATATATACCTGGGAGTCTCCATTTCTTCTGAGTTCTCTAATTTATTGGCATACAGGTTTGTGAAGTAGTTGCTAATAATCTAAGATTTCAACAGCATTTGGGAGTCTGAGGCAGGATGATCGCCATGAGTTTGAGGCCAGTCTGGTCTACATAGTGAGTTAAGGCCAGCCTAGGCTACATAGCAAGACCCTATCTCAAAAAAGAAAAGTCTGGATTTCAAGTGTATACAGTGGTTTCGCCTTTTTAATTTCTAATTGCATTGATTTTTGCCTTCTCTTTCCTTTTTTTAGTTGACTAAGGATTTGTCTATTTTGTTTATTCATTGAAAGAACCAGCTGTTCGATGCATTGATTCTTTGTATTTTTGTTTTGTTTTGTTTTGTTTTGTTTCAGCCTCCATTTCATTGACTTCTGCCATCTTTATAATTTCCTTCAGTGTGATAGCTCTGGATTTGCCTTGTTCTTGTTTTTCTAGGACCTTGAGGTGCATCGTTAGGTTATTTATTTGAGCCCATTCTGTTTTTCTGATGTGGGCATTCACTGCTATAAACTTCCCTCTTAGGACTATTTTGTGCCCCATAGGTTCCAGTATATTGGACTTCATTGTCATTTGATTCAAGGAACTGTCTAATCTCTTCCTTAATTTCTTCTGTGACCCATTTATTATTCAAGAGGTTGTTGTTTAGTTTCCATATGTTTGCATAGTTTCTGTGGTTTCTTTTGCTATTAATTTCGAGTGATTTCACTACAATCTGATAATATCCGTGGAATAATTTTGATTCTTTTACATTTACTTAAGCGTGCTTTATGGGCTAGAATGGGAATTGTGTTAGAGAATATCCCATGTGCTGTTGAGAAGAATGTGTATTCTATTGTCGGTGGTGGTGGTGGTGGGTGAAACACTGTAGATATCTACTAAGTCCATTTGTTCAAAGCTTAGTTCAACTATGCTATTTCTTTGTTGATTTTTTGTCTAGTTGATCTATTTGTGTCAGTAGGATACTGAGTTCCCCCATTATAATTGTATTGGTGGTTATCTGATTTTTTTCATATCCATTAGTGTTTATTTTATGAACTTGGGAGCACCAGTGTTTGGTGTATATATGTTTATAATTGTTATCTCTTCTTGTTGAATTGGTCCCTTAACCAATATGTGACCCTGTTTGTCTCTTCTGATCAAATTTTTTTTTTTTAGGAACAACTAAACAACTTTTTTTAGGAACAACTTTTTTTTTAGGTTTATTGGAGGAACTATCACTGTTTCTTGTAAAAACAATTTTATGAAGCAATTTTTATATTGGAGGTGATTAACAACAGTTTCATGACTACCACCTAAATCTGATCAGTTTTGGCTTGAAATCTACTTTGTCTGAAATTAGGATAGCTGCTCTTGCTTTTTTCTGGGTTCCCATTGTCTGGGATATTGTTTTCCATGCTTTGATTTTTAATCTGTGGATTTCTTTTTTAATTGAAAGTGTTTCTTATATATTGCTTATTGAATTTTGTTTCTTTGTCCATTCTGCCAATCTATGTCTTTCAATTGGAGAATTCATACCATTCACATTGAGAGCTATTACTGAAAGGTAATGACTGATTCCTGTTATTGCATTATTTTCCTGTGGCTGGTTTCCTTTTTTTTTCTTTTCTCTCTCTTCTGATTAGCTATTTATACTGCAAGGTGTATTCATTCTATTTGATGTATTAGCAGCATTGTTGGCTTTATTGTCTCTTTCTGGGGCTATACTTGAGAATTTTTCTAATGCTGGTTTGGTGATTGTGAATTTCTTGAAGTGCTCCTTGTCATAGAAATACTTTATTTCTCCAATTTTGAAGGAAAGTTTCACAGGATATGTAAGTTGGTGTTGGAAGTTCCTGATTTTAGGGCTTAAAACACTTTACTCCAGAAGTCTGCTGTAATTCCAATGGGTGTAATTTTATGTGCTTCTCTCTAAAGCTTTGAAGATTTTGTCCCTGTGACATTCTGGATGTCATTCTGGATGGACTTCTGATATTTTGATTGTAATGTGACATAAGGGAGTTCTTTTCTGGTCATGGCTGTTGGGGGTTCTGTGTACATTACTTATCAGTATGTTGATTTCTCTTGTTTTGTGCTGAGGTTTGTGAACACTTACAGTATAAAGCTTTGTTGTTGGTATGGAGAACTCTTCAGTCACTTTTCAGCGATGTACTTTGGGCATAGCTAACTATAATCCTTTGCCTCTTCCCCAAGATCCAACTACCTTGGTTAATTTGGAAGGGTAGGATTCAGTGTAATGACCCAACACTTGAGTTCTCTGGGAATCTAGCGTAGTATGTTAATGTCACAAAGGTAATCTGGGTATTGGTTTACAGAGAAAACCCATTAATAGTGACAATTATGGGACCTTGATAATATCAAGCAAATCAGCTACAATAAAATCACCCAAGACAAATTGGATATTACCACACCGTATGAACCAATTATGTACCACCTTTACCATAAAGAAGAAATCCACATAAACACTAAGACAGCAGAGGTGTTACTTATAGTTGCTATGTTCTACATGTGACAACGGTATCTCTGCTAATGGTCGAAATGAATTCAATAATAACTTTATAGTTAACTACCTAAAAATTAATAAAGTTTTATGATAATATCATTAAAAATAAAAAGAGTTAGGAACTGGGAAACACAAGAAAAAAGAAAATTTTTAAGAAGAAAAATTTGAAACCTTAAACTATAAGATATGAAGAGAAAAGTGGGGCAAAAGATTTTATTGATGTGTAAAAGGATGTTTATAGAATCAGGTGAAGGTAACAGAAAAAAAAAAGAGAAATTTTATAGAGAAAAAAAGAAGCGAGAAAAAAATTAAAGGAAGAAAAATAAAAGGGATAGAGGGAAAAAAGAAGAAAAAGATAGGAAAAAAAGAAACAAGATAAAAGGACAAAGCAGTTTTCCCCAAACTCCAGTGAACTAGTGAAGAAGAAACAAGAAAGGAAAGAGAGACATACACACACTTCTCTGTGATTTTTGAATCCATGGTTTTCTTTCTGGATTCACAATTTTGTGACAGTGTCCAAGTCAAGACATGTCCTTGCTCACGCCGAGAGATGAAGAGAGCAGTGAGACTACAGCCCATGCTGGCTGCAGGCACCAGCAGGCAGTAGGTGTAGGGTGAGAGCTCCAATGCAGTCTTTCAAGTCCAGAGCAACCTGTCTGAGCCTGGGCTCTGGCTGTGGGAGTGGGGCCCATGTCCTTTAGCGCAAACCCCTCAGGGGATCCCCTTCCAGCCTGCTCTCTGACTGAGGCCGTCTCCCAGGTCTGTCTCACAACCAGCCACTGGGAGAAGAACACTGGGAGCCCTGAAGTAAAGCTGCCCCCCAGCCCCTCTTGAGTCCTGGTTCAAACACTCCACTCTTTGCTGGAAGGATGACTGACCAAGCACCCTCTCCAGGGATATGGTGGCACTAAGATTAGGCTGAATCCCCAGCTGCTGCCTGTCAAAGGTCTCCTAGGGGAGCAGAATCCTGTGCTGTCCCTGCAAATCACAGTCACTGGCAGTCCACTCCAACATCTCATTTCTCCTGTAGCACCAGCATTCACTTTGTCTCTGTAGGTTTGGTTTCCCTTTCCTGCGAGCTGGAAGCCAAGGACGAAGTAGTGACTGTTTCTTCCTTTCTCTGCATTGTGTTGTCTCTTTTGTTTCTGGATAGCTTTTAATTTTCCTGTCAGATCCTTATTGGCTCCTGGGAATCTACTACTTCTCTTTCTCTCTTTTATTTTTCTTTCCTGAGTTGCTGTTTTCCAGTGTGTGGATTCCAAATCTTTGAGAGGCTAGTTGTAGCCACTTACCAGTCCCCCATTTTTTCTGTCCACAACTCCCTCATCAAGTCTGATTTGACATTTGCTCTCTTAGGGGAGCAAATGTCATGAAAAAACCGTGTCATTTTTTCTAGGTTAAAAAGCTCTTGACGATAGCATTTGTTTTGTATTTGTAACTCTAGTGCTTAATAATACTTAATTTTTATTAAGACAGTAAATGAATAGTTTCTTTTTTAAAGTAAGATATTGACATGGTACCTATTAAACTACCTTCAGCTTTGAGACTTAACTGCTCCAAGCTCTTGAGTGCATGTATCTTTTTTATTTGGAATTGTCTTGCTCTCCACCTGACTCCTTTATTCTCTGCTGCAAGTGACTCATCATTTGTTTTTATTCTGTCCTGCTGCTTCTATGACCCAGGGGGAGAGTTAATTGTTGGAAAATCTCTGTATCATTTCTGGCATTACCTGGGAAAAATGTTAGAGAAAAACTAATCTAGCGTTTTTAGGTGGTCTTGTTTGTTTGTTGTTCTAGCCTAGCTCTAAATTTTGACTTTTTTGAATCAAGTTTATTTTCTATGAGTGAAATTAAGTTTGCCTATTATCTGCTGTTCAGAGAATCTCTTTAACTGTTTGATCTTAGAAGGGTAGGGAGTGTTCAAATATAGACATCGAGAGCATTTGGTGTGGAAGAGGTACATCTGTAACAGGCAGACATCAGTGATGACCTATTTTCTGGACATCAGATCGGGAAAACAAAAAGTATTACATTGGAAATGTACCTAGATCCAGGCCTAGGTTCTTTGGCCACCAAGCTGGTTATTTTAAGCATATATGACTTAAAATGCCTCATTGTGCATTTTGAGAACTTCATTTGGAATTTAGTAATTTTCTCCAGTCTTTTTGGGAGTTTCCCAGCTCATGCTTTGAGGTACTCCATGTTAGTATGAAATTGCCCTCATGATATCTTTCCAGGGTGTTACCCTAACAGACCTTCAAGAAGCTGAAAAGACTTTTAGCCGTTCGAGGGCAGAGCGCCAAGCTCAAGAGCAGCCTAGTGAGAAGCCTGCCAATACTGCAGGACTGGAAGAGAGCATCGAGAAGCAAGATCCCTCTACAAAACTGGCAAAGGAAGCTGGGGAGAGCCAGCAGCCTTGGAGCAGGAGCCTGGATGAAGAGGTAGGCTTGTTTGGGTGCCATGTAATGTGCTACAAGCAGCATAGTTTGGGTGAATTTGTTCCTCACTGATAATTCAAGTGCTGTTCTCCCTTGCAGTGCACCACTCTTGAAAAAAAGCTGTTCATAGCCAGGAGTGGTAGTTCACACCTGTAATCCCTACCCTCTGGTGGGTGGTGCAGGAGGATCAAAAGTTTGAGCCCAGCCTGGGCAACTTAGTACCCTAGCAAGACTCTGTCTCAAAATTAAAAATAAAGGGCAGGAGGTATAGCTCAGTGTGAGGGCCTTGGGTTTGATTGCCAGTACCACTAAAATAAAACAAAACACTGTTAATGGCTGTCTTTAGTTGACAAAACTGTGTGACTGAAAGAACTCAGAGAATGCCAGTCTTTAGCCTTTGTTTCTCTCTGGGAATTAACTCATACATTTGAATAAAAATCGTTCTTTTCTAAAAAGGAAGGTCATTGGTAATACAATGCAAATAAAAATACAAGCTTTTATTGAGTATGTCAGGTACTAATTTAAGCATTTCATGTGTATCAATTCATTAATTCTCAAACAACCCTCTGAGGTAGACATTACAGTTTCAGTTTTATATGTGGAATCTGAGTCACAGAGGCTGAATAACTTGTCTAATGTTTTACACATCTAAGGAGTAGATAAACAAGGATTTTAATACTTTTTTTTTGGTACCAAGGATCGAACTCATGACCTTGCGCTTGCCAGGCAGGCATTTATGCCGCTGAGCTAAACCCCCAGCTCAGAATTTTAACACTTTTAACACAGGAAATCTGTTTTAGTTACTTTCCTCATTGCTGAGACACAATACCTGACACCCACAATTTAAAGGTGGGGAAGTTTATTTTGGCTTACTGTTTTAGAGGTTTCAGTTCCTGTTTGGCAGGTGGAAGGGCCTAAGTGGAGTAAAGATGCTCATGTCATGGCAGGCTGAAAGCAGGAGGAGCAAAAAGAAGAGCCAGGAAGGGAGATACACCCTTCCAAGTCACACCCCCATGAGCTACCTCCTAACAGCAGGTCACTAGATTGAACCACCAGTGAGTATAGCACCCTCATGATCCATTCATCTTCCAGACCCATGAGGCTTTTGTAGGATACCCCAGATCTAAACCATAACACAGTCTGATTTGACATTTGCTCTCTTAACCACTCTCCAAACTGCTGCACACTTAAGACCTTACAAAGTATTCCTGGGGGCCACTATTGGAGTAGACATTCTGATTTATTTTTCATTTCTGCAGTGGAGTTCTTACTCTCAGGTACAAGGGTATGTTTAGGGCAAACATAACTCCTGGTTTACTTGAGATGGTTCAAATGTTGTCTCTGTGTAGTTAGCATTACTATTCCTTCTTTGTACTGTCAAAAGTGTCCCAGTATAGACTGATAAATTTTATGGTCACTCTAGTTGTAGGAGAAAGGAATCTGTTTCTTGCTGTAACTCTAAATGACTGCTTTCTATGTACTAAGGTTCTGTTGGGTATTTTGTCCTATACACTATCATTTATTGAGTACTTATTACTGAGTATTGTGCTAAACACCTAACACACATTACCTCGTTACCAAATCCTCACCATTTGGTCTGAAGACAGTTTTATATCCCTATTTTACAGATGAGGAAGCTGAGGCTCCAAAGTTTATTTCATTTTATTACTTCTATCTTTGTATTTTATAAATTTAAAAATGTAGTATCTCATGGTAGCATGTGCAAGGCCCTAAGTCCCATCCCCAGCACCTCAAAAAAAAAAAAAAACCCTCTTCATTGTGAACTTATTATGTATTAAGATTTATCTCTTGGCATTCCGTAAACCAAGTTAAGGTTATTGTCAGTTTTGTCTTAACTCATAAAAAAAATTTCAATGGTGAAAATGAGAATATAAAAGAAGTTTCAGGGGACCAAGTATGTAGCTCAGCGACAGAGTGCTTGCCTAGGATGTGCAAGGTCTTGGCTTAATTGCCAGCACGATATAAAGATGATAAATGAATAAATGCATGAATATTTCAGTAACTCTTATTATGGCAAGTTGGAAAGTATTCAGAAATAGGTAAAATGCTCATATTTGTTCTTTATTCTTTGATGATTCCTACATTCTTCTTCATATTCCTAAACTTTTTATTTTCTTACATAAACTTTGCCTCTCAGTACTCCATCTTAAAAAGGCCATCATTCTCCCTTTTTTCCAAGATCAAAGGAATTTTTATTAACATATCTAGTGCTATCTAGTGCCCTTTGGTCATTTTAGCAGTTTCTTGCCTGGACTACTATCAGCATGATGATGTGGTCAGAGTAGGAGTACAGAAGCTGTTTTATGCTAGCTAATTAATTTTAGTTCAGTTCAGTAACCATGGATCGTGTCAACTATTAATAAACCTCTTAATTTTGAAAAAGCCCATTTTGAATAAATCTGCCATTATCTTGTGAATTATTTTCAGCCTGTCTATCGTCGCCTGAGGTGTGCAAGTCAGCCAGAAAAACCATCAACCCCCGTGTCACCTTCTGTATCAAGACCCTCACTCTACACCAGTTCCCATCTGCTGCGGACAAGTAGATCTTCAGTCCCTGATACTGAGAGTTCAGAGACTGCCACAAACACTGTAACTGCAAAGGAAATGGACAAGAATGGTGTGTACCATTTAAAAGATGCATGCTGCCTACCAGCATACACCCCCGAGATTGGTAAGATCCATGTTTTGTTTTCTCTCTGGTCAGAAAGTGAAGAAGCAGATTTGGATGATCAATCCTCTAATCGACTGTCCATCCGAGAGAGGAGGCGGCTCAGGGAACGTCGAAGAGGCACAGGCATCAACTTCTGGACAAAGGATGTAAGTGGATTGGTCCATTGTTCTTTTCTGTTGAGTTCAAAAGGAAATGTCCTACATTATACCATGAATCTTGCAGATTGGCAAGAACTGTTGTTGCTGAGGAAAAGAGAAAGACTCAACTAGTATGAAATTCATTTTGTATGTCCCTCCTGGGTGGCTGGGACCCAGAATAGTGCTCAGCATAGCACAGGCATTCAGTAAATAATTGATGAAGACTTTCAAAACCTTATAAGCTTTACAACAATCTTATAAACAGCTGTAACAAGTCCTGGAAACTCATGTAGTCAACAATATCTTAATGCCATGTATAAACAAAGATTCTGACTAAATATTTTAGGAAAGACACAGTGATTTCAAAATCTGTAAGTTAACACAAGTTTATTTGACCCAAATGTATCCCTTTGGTGGAAAAAGGGAACAAATAATATAAAACAAATTAGCTTTGGCGTTTAAAGAAAGGTGCACCAATACCTCTTAATCACAAACACACATTCAGTATTTCAATGTACCTTCCTCCACATCATGTTCTGTATCCTCTCACTCAGCCTTGTTGACATTGTAAAAACTAAGTGTCCAGTAACTTGAACCAGAGGCCCCTCATTACCAGTAATTCATTTAAAAAGTAAACAAAATCTAGTCAGTGAGATGGGAAATGAGACAGTAGCTGTCATCTATTAGAAATTATCTTTTAGATAAAAGTATTTTCTTATTACAGGGCCAAAAAATGGATAACATCTTTCCCTCAATGCTGGGGATCAGACTTAAAGAGTTGCACACACGACTCAAGCACTCTACTGTCGTGCTAAATCCACAGCCTGTAACTGGTAGCTTTTAACAGAAATGAAGTTAATTCTCTTTTTCTCGCAGATACCTTTTTTCTCCCAGGTTACTCTAACATTTTACTATAGGTGATGTTCTAAGTTGCCCTCCTGTGACAGCTGTTAAAAGTGTCAGTCACAGCAACATTTGGCTGTCAGTTCTCATTGCTTGTGTTTGAATTGCCAAGATGAATAATTGATAGGATCTGACATTGTTGTGTTCCAAGATGATCCTCTTGTTTTTCTTCCACTTTTTCAGGAGGATGAAGCTGGTGATTCTGAAGAGGTCAAAGAAATGTGGGTAAGTGACAAACTAGTGAGGCATGTCTCATAAGGTATCAGTCTTGCTATTACGCATACAATTTTCATAGAAGAGCAGGCTCTATGCAAAATTGTGTTGGGGAGTTTGAAGACAAACATTCCTCTGAAAGGTGTGGCAGGTGTTAGTTGATGGTTTGTATCATACATTGATGCCCATGCTCTTAGACAAGTTTCCAACACCCATTTGTGCCAGCTACCAGTCTCTTAACACCATTATAGCCTCCATTTTTTCTCTCTTGAATATTACTGGATTATATAAAGTACTCGGGAGTCTTTGGAAGAAAAGTAAAAAGTGGTATCAGTTTCCTTGTGAATGTGTAGCAATGGAGAGGAACATACATGTGGAGAATGTAAAATATCAGTCTAAAAGTCATTTATATTTGACTTTGAAATAAGGTTCTTCTATGACTACATCTCTGAAAGCCTGGCTGGCATCAAACCCCTCTCTGCAGTTAAGGGCCTGTGCCCAGCGTTCCTGAAGATAATAATCTAGGTTCCTGTGAGCTACTAAGACACTGTAGAATGGTGGCGGTTTCATCTCAGTATTGTTTTGCAGAAAGGAAAGAATTTGATTTTGATTAAATTAATTGAAATAATACACTTTTCTGTTTTAAATTATGTGTAAAATTATTGCCTGTTGTACTTCATGGTTCTCAGAATATACTCAGTAGCAAACTGCAAATCAGCAACTAATTGTTAGCAAAGGATTAGTATATTGTCATTGGCCAGTCTGTATACTAATCCCAAATAATCAGTAGTGTTGTTCCTGAAAGTTGTGTTCATGTTGTCTAATGGTAATGCGATGAAAACTTCATACTTTTGGTTAAAGCTAATGCCACTTCACAAAGATGAGTTGTATGATGTGGAAATAGTGCCTAAAGGTTTCCTTGGGGCAGAAATGTTTGTGTGTGTCTGTTTGCACGCACGCAAACAACAGCAATTCTTAGATTCTTTTAGGGGCTAGGAAAGGCTTTTGGGGACAAGAAGATTATAGGAAGTTTCTTTGGGGAACTACATTTAAATATAGAATTGGAACACCGGGCATGGTGGCTCACGCCTATAATCCCAGCACTCAGGAGGCTGAGACAGGCGGATCGTTGTGAGTTCAAGACCAGCCTGGGCTACAAAGTGAGCTCAAGGCCAGCCTGAACGGCATAGTGAGACCCTGTCTCAAAAACAGGGCTGGGGATCTAGCTCAGCGGTCTAAGCGCCTGCCCGGCAAGCGCAAGGTCGTGAGTTCAATCCCCGGTTCCAAAAAAAAAAAAAAAAAAAAAAAAAAAAAAAAAAATATATATATATATATATATATATATATATATATATATATAGAATTGGAATGATAGATTACAGAGCATTGAAATGGAACATAATCCCTAGAGGGTTATACAGTCCATTTAAATGCAAAGAGTTGTGACAAGGATAGTTTTGTTGTCATGGAATTTTTTTCAAGTGAAAATCTTTCTGTTTTTATAAATGTCTTGACACTGGGAAATCTAGCCTAAACAAAGAAAATTAGGCAGGTAAAGAAAATTAAGATGATTTTTTTTTTTTGCTATTAGGAATTGAACTCAGGACCTTGCACCTTTTAGGCAGGTGCTGTGCCACTAAGATATATCCCTGGCCTAAGGTGATCTTGATGTAGTGCTTCTCAGATAACTTCCTTTTAGGACCATTGACTTAAAAATTAAGTAAAACAAAAAAAAATTCTGGTTTTTGAGGAAAAGCAAAGACATTTGAGGATGGCATGAAAGTCATCTGTCAAGCTGAAAAATGGTATAGTCACTCAATTGCTCAAGGCATCTGCTAGTGTTTACCATGTGTCAAGCAGACTCCATTGTGAATCCAAAAGAAGAGTGAACAGCCTATTACCTCTAGACTGGTGACTTGAACGTATGCAGGTCAGTGGGGGTTGGCACTGGGTTCCAGTCTCCAGCCCCACCCATGGTTCTGCAGAAGGAAAGGCTGAGTCAACACAGGGTGAGAAATCCTTTGTTAGTCTTATATTGGCTTTCTTCGTTACTCCAGTTTATTTCCATGAAACTCTTTTATCTGTTTTTCCACCCCTGAGCCTTTGCAGGCACGAAGCCATTGTCTATATGGGCCCACAGAGCAATGTATTTGGTGATGGCCCAGTGTAAATTGCTGCAATTCTACTTTAAGACAGTCAGCAGACTCTTAGGAATTTTATGTTCACTTTTTCTTCCCTGCTTTCACATCCAGACATCGCACAGTAGAGATGACACTGCAACCACACATGAGCCAGTCAGAGGAGGGGCATTCTATTGAAATGTCACTGTTAGTTGTTCAGCATGAGTTGTGCCCAGAGGTCTGGGCTATTCTTTTCCTTCTCCATATTGGTTCCATAAAACTTTATCTGCTGTTGAGGTCATACCTGCTCCTTTTTCTCTCCTGTCCCACTCCTTAATAATGGTATCTGTTATTTTTAAAGTTCACTCTTCCCAAGATTTATATACCTATTTTTAAAAAACTGAGATATAACAAAAAATGCATAAATTTTAAATTAACCACTTGTGAATTTTGACATTTGCATATACAAGTATAACCACCACCCCAATCAAGATATAGAACTTTTCAGTCACTGTAAAAAGTTCTGTCCTGCCCCTTTCCAGACAATTCTCTGTCTTGAAAGGTAAACATTCTGATTTCTTTCACTATTGGTTAACATTGCCTGTTTGTTAGTATATATGGAATCATCCCGTCATAATTAAGGGTAGAAAGGAAACTTCAATATTATTATCTTTGTCTTATACCTCTAGTGAAGGTTAGAGCTAAAATGATTTCAAGTATGTAGGAATTTTCCCCCAACTTTTTAAAGATTTCAAAGAAAGGTTCTTTCATTTCTCACCTATGTCAGTAATAACAGCATAGTTAAGAAGGCTTTTCTATTGTTTAACCTAAATCTCTGTTGATATCATGAAATCCATTTCCATTTTTTATGTACCTAGGAAAATGTAAACAAAACTTAAAAGATGTATGGCCAAGAATGGCCCTGATGATTGCTGTCTGTAGAGCAGATGAAGAAGAGGCCAGTCAGGCCTTGCTGTGCTAGTGACACTGAAGAGCAAGGAACACGATGAGAAGACTGGGACTCGACTGATGCCCAACATAGTATGTAGTTTTAGTCAAAACTCATCCCCATTGGTAAATCATCAGCCAGTGAGACCAACAAAGAATGTATAATTTGATGTCTTGCACCTTCTTGACAGATACATTCAAAACAATTCTGTTTCACTATCTACATCAGGTTTGTGACAGTCACTGGAAAATCTTAAGAGATTCTTTGCCTTGCTAAGTTAAAAAGAAACTGAATCTGAATCTTAATTTGAGGAAGAGGTTATTTCAATCATGCCTGAACAATTCAGTCATAGTTTATATTCAAGACTGTGTTTGATGTTTTCTTTACTATAGAGTAGTCCCCTTTATCCCTGAGAGATACTTTGCCAAATGTCCAAGGGTTGCATAAAACTGTAGATAGTAGCAAACCTTAAATATACCGTGCTTTTTCCTATCTATGCATACCTATGATAAAGTTTAATTTATAAGTTAGGTATAGGACTGGGATGTAGCTCAGTGGCAGAGCACCTGCCTGTCAAGTGCAAGACTGAGTTTGATTCCCAGTACCAAAAAAAAAAAAGGTATAGTAAGTATTAACAGTAGTAAAATAGTTATAACAATATATTGTGATTAAATCACTACTCTTGCACTTCGGGGTTGTTAAGTAAAATAAGGGCTACTTGAATACAAATACTTGGATATTGATATCTTTACAATTGATCTGATAAGAAAGTATTAAGTGATGAACAGGCGTTAGAATGTACAGTGTGAGCCAGGCATGGTGGCTCACGCCTGTAATCCCAGCACTCGGGAAGCTGAGATAGGCGGATCGTTGTGAGTTCGAGACCAGCCTGGGCTACAAAGTGAGCTCAAGGCCAGCCTGAACGGCATAGTGAAACCCTGTCTCAAAAACAGGGCTGGGGTTCTAGCTCAGCGGTCTAAGCGCCTGCCCGGCAAGTGCAAGTTCATGAGTTCAACCCCCGGTGCCGCAAAAAAAAAAAA
>RJWT010036812.1:0-13191 GCA_004365215.1 Cuniculus paca | reverse complement strand
TTGGGCAAGTATATTTGAAATATCTGTGGCTATATTGGATCAAATCATACTATTACCACTATCTAGTCGTGCCTCTGGGGCTTAGAAGTGAATCCAATAAGGTTGCTGGGAATATTCAGGTAATGAGATATATAGGTGAAACCACATTGTTACTGAGTGCTCTTACAGAAAGATCTTAATGACAGAACATCCTGGGAATGAAATCAGTAGTGTCTTCATAAATCATGTTAAGCAAAGCTGTGTCTTCAAAGCCACAGAGAAAATGTTCCTGGCAGCTGGGATGAGATCCATACTGACAGCAAAGGAAACAAGCCCACCAAGGCAGGACTAGGTCATCAGTGGTGTGGTTTCTATGCCCCTTTTCACTCTCCCTTGCCTACATGCTTTATATTCAAGATACAGTCAGTTCCATTTGCTTGCTTTTTAAGTTCATTCTACTCATTCACTCATTCAAAAATATACACTTATCCAGATCCAATAGGAACTGGGAGAAAACAGAGATAAGTAAGATGCGCTCTCCATCAAGGACCTCAATGGTCAGTTTACGGAGGACACAGAAGTATACTAAAATACAAGATCCAAAAGAGTAATGAGTTTATTTGCTTTATGTAGGATACAAGTGTAACCAATGCAGATTAAGTAATCAATAAATATTGAAGAAGTTGAGCTGGGGATTTAGCTCAGCGGCCTAAGAACCTGCCTGGCAAGTGTGAGGTTGTGAGTTTGATCCCCGGTGCCACAAAAAAAAAAAAAGAAAAATTGAAGAAGTAAATACATGAATTCCCTTGAACTCCCACAAAAATAAAACATGACTCCAATATGTTAAGAAGTAAATAATAGAGAGTTATCAGCTTTGTGGCCCAGAAAAGAAGTAGGAGGGGCCCACAGAACCCAGAATGCTACCAAGTGTAAAGTCACAACCAACCCATTTATTAGCACAGAATTTTTAAAGGTTTTCATTGGGAACATCAGAGATCCTTTCAATCCAAATATACTGCATACACATTCCTCAAAATATAACTCTGAAATATTCAGGCAGCTGGACCAGATTGATTATGGCTAGATCAAGGCATGCACTTTAAATCTCCCCATGTTCCACCATGAATATCGATAACCCCCTTGAGGTAGATGGCTCTGCCTGATGTTCCAGATGAAAGAATCATTTGGAAGAAAGAAAACTATCCAGCTGCCTCTCTTTGAAAGAATGGAAAGTATTATCAGAATGCCCAGAAATATAGAATGCTCTGGAATTTTAATCAGAAGAGAGACCATGACGAAAGTGATAATGCAAATGGCTAAATGGACAATAATAATGCTCCCCAAATAGAAGCATGATAGATGTTTCCCAAAGGCCCATGGACGCTTAGCACTAGAGATTGGCATCCTTTACTTCTACACATAACAGAATAGTAAGCACTTATATCTGACCTAGGGGCTACTATTTTATCGCAGTTCTTAGAAATTCTCCAGACAAAGAAATGCTGTTTGAAAACAGATCAGAGCACTGGATTTTATTGATGGACAAACTAAACAACCCAACCGTTTGCAACCAGAAGTTTTATGACTCATAACTCCTTCAAGAAAGGTCATATCACACAGGAATTAACTGTAAAGCAATATCTATGAACAAATTTTTAAAGCTTCAAATGTTCTGGCAATGTGAATAAAATAATCTTACTTTACTCTCAACTAGATTACATCCCAAAGACTTAAAGATGGGGCTGTGCCTTTATTTACCATTTTTGCACCCCACAATACTAAAGTATCTAGTAGGTAAACAATAAGGTCTTGTTTGGTAAATAAATCTCACCATCATCTTCTCTAGCTTACTCATGCATGCAATCATCTCCTTCCCTGCCCTCTTTCCATATCATCTCCTTTCTCCCTCTCTACCTACCTTCTCCTCCCTCCCCGACTTGGCCTCTTTATCAGAGCTTGCTGCTCATATTGCACCTTAAACCAGTGAAGGAATGATCTGATATTCCATAATGATCCCATCTTAACCCTTACTCAAAAGCGTATTGATGCATTTAGCTGGGGGATGTCCTGAAACAATTTAAGAGCAGTGAGACTAGATAATCAGATAGGCTTCCTCTTTTCTGATGCTCCTAAACAAAAGCACATGCAGGCACCTGGGGCACAAGCATCCTGAACACCCCATACTTACCACTGCCACCAAAACAAAGGGAACCCTGATGATAAAATTATGAAGTTTACCCTATAATTCTCACCTCACAAGCTTCACTTAGGAGGACAACTCAAAAAAAAGTTACAGAGATATGACTCCTCTATGCACAGGAATACATTCCTTACTAAATAGAGAGAATAATGTTAACAATAACACTAATCATAGGAATGGTTCACATTTATCAGCACTCTGTACAAACCAGGATTGTAATAAAAGACTTCCTATATGCTACCCTGTACAACTATCACAAACCTATGAGGAACTCAGTAATATCCCCTCTGATATAGCTAAGTATCTCTCAAAGAAGTTAAGGGGGACAGAGTGCAGTGCAGAGATACCTACTATACACATGGCCATAGGTTTGATCCCCAGCATGGAGGAAGAACAAGGAGAAGGAGGAGGGAGAGAAGCTAAGTGGTACATCCATGAACACAGAACTAGAAATAAAAAGTTTGGGACTTATACTAGAGTAAGTTGGTTCCAGAGCCTGGGCAATATTCATCTTTAAATTGTTCATTCTTGTCTCCAGCACTAAGTAGAGTGCCTGGTACCAGTCAAAGATACCAGCTTCAAATATGAGTACCTACAATTGCCTAAAGGCAGCCTAAAACTAAGACCACAGTCCATGAAGCAAAAAATAATAATAATAATAAATAAAAAAATAAAAACCTATGGCTTCAGGTGCCAACTGCCCTTTATCAAGTCTATGATATTTGGTATGTTTGCTAAGTTCTTTGAGTCTATTTTTCTCATCTGTAAGAAGAATATGGTAAAAGTACCTTCGCATAGAGTTACTATAAGGATTAAGTGAATTAAGCACTGCTCCTAATACATGGAGAAACCATGTACCAATGCAAAATTCCTCATTCACAAATCTGAAACCCAAAGAGCTCTGAAACAAGACCTTTTTCTTACACTGGTTGTATTAGATTCCTATTGCTGCTATACAAATTACTACAAACTTAGTGACTAAAAACTACAAAAATTTGCTGGAAGTGATGGTGTATAGTAGTAATCCCAGCACTCTGAGGGACTGAGGCAAGAGGATCTCAAGTTTGAGCCTGGGTAATATAATGACTTAGAGAGACTGTCTCAAAATAAATAAAAAAATGGAGTGGGGATGGAGTTCAGTACTAAGGCCCTGAGTTCAATGTTCAGTATGGAAAAAAAAAAACATGAATTTATGATCCTATAGTTATGAAGGCCAGAAGTCTGGTATGGTTCTCCCTAAGCTAAAATCAGAATGTCGACAGACTATAATTCTTCTGGAGACTCCAAGGAGAACACATTTCCTCCTTGCTTTTTCCAGCTTTCATGGGCTACTTCCATTCCTTGGCATATGTCCCTCCCATTTTCAATAATTGCGAATCGGTCCCACTCACATCACATCACTCCAACCTCTGCATCCATTGTCACAACTCTATGTCTCTCTTGCTTCCTCATTCTCATTTTAAGTCCCTTGTGATTATATTTCGTATACCCAGACAATCCTGTATAACTCTCTATCTTAAAGTCAGCTGATTAGTAACTTTAATTCCACTCATTACACAGATACATTTTTGCCATGTTAGGTAAGATAATTACAACTTTCTGGAATTAGGATGTAGATATATTTAGAGGGGTCATTATATTGCCTATCATAATGGTGGAAAATCTACCTGGCTATAAAATCTAACTGGAGCTGATATGGCTATATGTAATGTATGTTTTCCAATAAATACATTTATACATTTGATTATAGGATGCACTTTCAGACCCTGGTGGAAATGTGTCTTAGTCCATTTGTGCTACTATAACAAAGGATCACAGATTAAGCAATTTTTAAAGAACAGGAATTTATTTTTCATTGTTCTGGAGGTTGGGAAGTCCAAGATTAAATTATCAAAAGGACTAGTGGGTAGGGAGAGTTGTTTTCTACACTATCAGAATCAGAACCCTTACTACTTTTAGGTACATGTGGATATAAAGCCAATTCCAGAGAGCCTAAAACTGATTTAGGAAACTCTTCTGTAAAATTGTGTTACTCTAGATCTACTTGCAGTACCAAAATCTGACTAATCAGGGATCTCCAGAAGTATTATTGTAGAAACTGGCTCACACATTTAGGAGGTTGAGAAGTCCCACAATAGGCCATCTAGAAGATGGAGGACCAAGAAAGCTGGTAGCATGGCTCAGTCCAAGTCCAAAGGCCTCAGACCCACAAAAGGGAAAGATAACTCACAGTCTGAGGACCAGAGAACCCCAGGGCCACTGGTGTGACTCCCAGGAGCCAGAGGCCCACAGAACTGGAATTTTGGTTGCCCAGTGCGGGACAGAGGTATCCAGTCCAGAAAAGAGAAGGTAAAATTACATTTCTACTGCCTTCTTGTTCTATCTAAGCTCTTGGATATTTGGATATTGTCTATCCACCTTGGTGAGGACATGCCTTTTTCACTCATTCCACTGATTCGAAAGCAAATCTTTTTGGAAAACACATTCGAAAGGACACACCCAGGAAAAAATGCTCTATGTTATCTGAGTATTCCTTAATCTAATCAAATTGACATCTAAAATTAACCATCACAGGACGTTATATAATACACATTCATTGAATACATGCCCAACTCCAAAAAGTTCTGAATTCTGAAACGTTTGACCCAAAAGTTTTTTTTAAATATATAATAAAAAAAGAATAATTAACTGAAATATAAAAGGAAATATTCCATGTTTAACATAACTTGCAGGTTACATGCACAAAACTAGAATCCTTAGTGCCCCAAAACACCTGAAGTCAGACTGCCCTAGCCCAATCAAAGCTGATTCCACCTTGTTCTTCCAATGTGTCTCTAGGAAGACTGTTCGACCTCCATCAGAGTTCTGATACTCAGCGCACAGGGGTTTGAATGGGAGTAAAAGCAGATCAAGAAGACTAAACGAGCTGTAGAGACCTTGGCATGGTGTTAGGGCATATAGGATACACTTAATGAATGTATCACTATGGCCAGTTATTATGGTCCCTTAGTGGAATATTACATTCATACCTAACATCTGGAATGCATGGGATGCATCAAAAATAATGTGTACATGCTTATTTTCACTGAAAGAAAAAAAGTTCTGGAAATTTCATTTACCTTTGCCTGCATGTTCACCCTTCTCCATGGCACAGCAATAATGATAACAGCCAATTCCTGACTCTAAGCTGCTAAGGCTTGCACATCCCTGGTAACTTTGTTATTGTCAGTGTATTGCATATGCTCGGAAAGGAGCAAGTGACTGACCAGTCTACTATGCCTTGATGGAACCATCCCTTGGGACTACCTCACTGCCTACATCTTGTTTCTGTTTTCACCAAACAACATCCTGATCCTAGTTTGGTTTTCCAAGTATACTTCTCCACTATCATCAAGAGGAAAGTTTTATAGGAAACAGGAAAATAAGAAGTTAAGGTCAGATATTTAGATTCAGAAATACTATTCTTTCCTTACCTCTCCCCTGCCCTCTTTTCCTTCCACTGTCAATCCACAAAGATAAATTTAACATCTACTTCACACCAAATTCTCGGCCAGAGCTGGACACACAGTCTCCAACAAGAAAGGCCTAGGTTCTCCCATGTAGATTATCCCACAAATCATGAAATTCATTACAGTTAATTTCACAAACCATTAATTACAAATCGAGGTGACTGCAAAGAAGAAAAAGTGTAAGGCGTTATTATACTGTTTAAGATACTCTAGGGATTCTAAGAATGCTTTCATGAGACAGTCATTTCTAATTGAGGACCTACCTGAAGAGTAGTAAGAATTAACCAGCCAAAGAAGTTGAAGAGTATCCCAAAGGGGAAATGAAGAGACTTGTTAAAGCGCTGAATAACAAAAAGTCAATGAATGAGAAAAGATCAACATTGCTAAAATATGAGAGTGGGAAGAGGCAGATAGATGAGTGGTTAGTTGGTAGATAAAAGAGAGAAAGAAAAGAACAAAATCAAAGATAGAAGTTGGCAAACACCAAAAAGGTCAAATCTGTTTTTGTATAGATCCCCAGCTAAGGATGCTTTTTATATTTTTAATGGTTATAGAAAATTAAGAATACTATTTCAAGATGATAAAATTATATGAAATTCAAATTTCAGTATCCATAAAGAAGGTTTTATTAGGACACAGTTTCAACTATACATTAATGTATTACCTATGACTGCTTTCATGCTACAATGGCAAAATTGAAGAATTGAAACAGTGACCATGTGGATCACAAGCCTGAAATACTTACTGCCTAGCTTTTTCATGAAAAAAAAAAAAAAAAAGTTTGCCAACCTCTGCTTTAGTGAGATAGTCTAAGGCTAAATTATACAATCTTTCATGAATCACATTAAAGACTTAGGATCTTATTCCAAAGAGTAGGGGAACTCATCAAAAATGTGAAACAGGACAATGCACAATTGACAGGGCCAAAACTCATCTGTGTTTCAGACCAGGAAGCTTCAAAAACTATGCAGGCATGAAGTTCACTCCCAGACTGCGATTTAACTGGTTTTGAGTATAGTCAGCTCTTTGAAATTTGGCAGGAGTGGAGAAGAATTCCTAGGTGACTATCACATGCAGATGAGGTTGGGAACTGTGGATGTAATCACAATTTTCCTATTTTAATGATTACCCAAATCTGGAGGGCTTGCTGCATGTGAAAAATCACTTGCAAGTTATTTTCAAACATAACGATACTCAGTCCTGTCTAGATCAATTAAATTAGGATCTCTCGGGTGGGAGCCCCAAGTATGGCTATTTTTTTTTTAGTTGCCCGGATAATGCTAACATGTAGCCAGGGTTGTACTCTGCATTAACATAGGCCAAGGACAGATAGATCTCTGGGAAGGTACAATGAGTAGCCCAACCAAAAGATGATGAAAACGTGTTAAACTGGGAGGCAATGGGAGGGACAATCATTAGAACTTGGTGATTAGATGGTGAGAGTAGAGAGTTTAGGTAAGAAGTTCAAAAATGACCCTCCAAAATATAGCGAAACTATTAGATACAAACTGAAGAAGCATTACTAGAGAAACATTATTGGAATGAAAACTTTGGAAAAGGAAAAAGTTTGGAGGGGAAGGGCATCAGTTCTGTTCTAATACAGCATCTGAAAAGGCAAATGCTTGCAGAAGAGTTGAACAGATTAAAGTTATAAGTCACTGGAATTAAATGATAAAGACCCTTGAAAACCATCCCACAAAATCCTCTTCATACAGCAGGCAGTGGTTACAATGATGTAACAGAAAATGAACAGGCTTTGGATTCAGACACAGCTCCTGCCATACACAATGTGTGTGAGTTTCCTCAGCTTCCTCACCTAGAGACTGATATTAAAAGTGTTTATATATGTCATCCTTGGCCAGCAGAAACAATGGCAAATACATAATAAATGCTCTGTCAAAGATGTTGTGAAGAGATGATGCGTTAAGTGTCTAGAAATTTAAGTAGCACAAATGACACTCGCAAAATTGTAGCATTATCCCTGAAGGGTTTCCAAAAAAGAACAATACAATGAAAGCATTACACTAACGTTTTAGTAAGTATGTGTGAACAAACTATAGGAAAGACAAGAAAATGTGAGAAGAAATGAGTACTTAAATTGGTAGTTGGGATTGAGTTTAGCTGCAGTGATAAACAATGCAATGGTATCTGTTAATCAGATAGTTAGATCAGAATTCCAACCATCTTTCCTCCAGAGAACAAGAAACCCTTTTAGCACACTGCTTTTCCTTCCCAAGCATGGCTCTTGTTATCATATTGACCAAGATGGCCAGAGCCCTGGCCACCATGTTTATATTCCAGGCAATGAGATAGGAGAAAGGACAAAATGAAAGAGAAAACACACCATCTTAAAGGAAGTTCCCAGAAATCAAAACATAGTATTTCCACTAGCTTCTCCTGAGCCAAACTTTAGTTACATTACCACTCCTAACAACAAGGGAAGCCAGGTTATGTAGTCTTTATTCTGAGAAGCTATATCTCCAGTCAAAAACAGGAATTCCTATTAGGAGGACAGAGGGTGGGATACCCAGCCACAGTATCTGCCACAAGAGGTGAAGTCTTATTAATTCAGTCTTCTCCCACTCTATTTCCAAGAAGTCCTCCCTGCTCTCTGTGTATAAGTTCACTTATATGCTGATTTACTACCTTTATGCTCTGCTCTTCTCTTGCCTGTGATACTGTCTGACCTTTTCACCACCAGTCTAATTCTGTATTTCTTTTAAGACCAATGACAGGATTTATCTTCATCATGACCCATGTTCAAACTTTTATTATTTTCCTTAACTAGATATGCACATACATAAATACACTACATGATGCTTGAATAGGTTTGAACACAGTTCCATCATATAAAGTGCATGTCCTTAGACAAGTCACATTAAATACAAAGGGCACAATATTGACGGAAGGTGACAAGAGGATAGATGTCTTGCCAGTGGGAAGGGGTCCAAGAAAATGAGAGGGAGAGGGAAAAGGAAAATAAGTAGAATAAAGATATGCCAGGTAGAAGAACTTAGTAACCTGAATGAATGTAAACATTATACTCATAAATATGGAATACGATCAATAATAGTAACAATTCACTTCCATTCTCTGAACCTCAAGTTTCTCCTACATCAAGTGGAGATAATAATGCTGCTTACCTTACAAAACTGTGCTAAGGATGAAAGGAGATTTTTGCATGTGGAAGTAGCCTGTGAACAATAAGACATTAAACATCTATTAGCTGTTAACACTTCTCCCCTGAGGTGTTACTTTCAGTTAGTTAACATAAGAAAATTCAGGTTGTTTGTAGGAAGTGTTACAGAGCAGAGCAGAAGACCAGTTTCCTCTCTTCCCTTTCACTTTCTCTTAGGAAAGTTAGAAAAGGATCTTGTCAATTCTTAAAATGCATCTAAAAGCTACAAATTAATTTTAGAGATGAACAAGGATGACTTCCTTCGAAGAGAAAGGTGATCTAGAGAAGCCAGAATACCCCTGCACTGCTGATCACAGCAGAATTAAGGCCAAAAGCAGAACACAGATCATCAAAGGGAATGAGTCATAGTACCTGGCGAGAGCAAGACTTCAGCCAGACACCAGTCAGAACTAAGTATTACAGTTCTTGGAAATAAGCCACAAGAGTTCCTGTAACTGTGATCAACCCAAAGGTGACCCCTGCCCTCATACATGAAGCTAGAGACAAATAGTTGCTGATATATTAAAACAAAGATATGCACCTGCTCAGACTAATCATAAATCTGATATAGACCCAAATACACTTCACAAAATGTCATCAAAAATATTTTTGTGTCTTTTATTATAAAACAAAATGCATATGCTGGGAAGTGCCTAAAATACAGAAGGATACTTTAACAATACTTTTTAAAGTGAACCCTCATAAACCCTCAGTCAAGAAATAGAATATTATCACATCTCAGAAGCATGCCTTTCCAATCACAATCTCCTTATTACTAAGAAGTAATCATTACCCTAGCTCTCATAATATAATTTCATTTCTTTTCTTTATACCTATACATACCTAAACATGCTGTTGGGCTACTTCAGTTGTATATGAATGGAATCAGACATGCATTCTTTTTTTTTTTTTTTTTTTTTTGCGGCACCGGGGATTGAACTCACGACCTTGCGCTTGCCGGGCAGGCGCTTAGACCGCTGAGCTAGATCCCCAGCCCTGTTTTTGAGACAGGGTTTCACTATGCCGTTCAGGCTGGCCTTGAGCTCACTTTGTAGCCCAGGCTGGTCTTGAACTCACAATGATCCGCCTATCTCAGCCTCCCGAGTGCTGGGATTACAGGCGTGAGCCACCACGTCCGGCGATCAGACATGCATTCTTTCATGCTTCACTTCTTCTATTGAGCATTATGTCTGTGACACTAAAATATATACTCATAAAATGATATGATACCTAAAATTTGACTTCAGTTAATCAGCAATCTGTGTTTCCACAAATCTCTAGGTAGTTCTGATTTATATTCAAGTTCAATAACCACTCCTGAATAAGTAATTCTATGGTGCAGCTATACCACAATTTATTTATTCAGTCTACTATTGATATGGGTATGTATTACTTCAAGTTTTACAGTTTCAATTTGGTAGATATTATATATTTTTGTAAACAATTTTTGGTATACAAAAATCTCTCTGATAAAAATGTTACAATAAGATAACAGGAACATATATGATTATATGTTTATATATACATATATGATTTAACATATATATATATGATTTTTATATATCCTCAACAATACTTGACAATGGCGAATTACTTGCAGAAGGGTTCACCAATTTTTAATATCACTAGTAATATGTGAACATTTCCTTTGTTCCACATCCTTGTCATCCTTTGCATTTTTCAGACATCTTAATTATTACCAATCTGAAGAATTAAATGTTGTTAAGTTTTCCAAATTGGGATCAAAAATCACATAATTAGCAAGCAGAACTTCAAATATGAGATTATTTTCACAAATATAGTCATGCATTGTGTACCAACACAGATCAGAGATACATTCTAAGAAATGTACTATAAAGTGATTTCAACACAGTACAAACATCATAAAGTGTATATACCCAAACTAAGATGGCTACACCATCACTGCATGATATAATCTTATGAAAGTACCATTGTGTGCACCATCTGGCATTGACTAAAACACTGTCATACAACATATGACTAGTGTTTGGTGGGTTTTCATGGAGTTGGCCTGTTGCAGGAAAAAACTTAGTAAGACAGAGAAAACATAAAAGTCCATATGCCTGAAGAATAGATAGCAAGATATAATGTTGTATGAGATGCTGAGGAATAGGGCAGAGACATATCAAGCACCATTTAGATATGCTAAAGAGCTTGAATCTGAGTCCAAGTTAAAAGAAAAACCAGCAAAAGATTTAAAGCAGAAAATTTACATGATAATATTTCTCCATTTGTATGTAAAAATGTTTAAAATAGTTCAGGCACACACCCTCTTCTAGCTATAATTGGATTTCTTGATGCTTCAGATCAGTGTTGCTGAAAACAAACAAAAAAGCTGGATAAAGCATGAACGCATACACACACGTGCACAAGCACCCGTGCTTGAAGGCAACATAGTGTTGTTGAGCTATCTAGGATTTTAGGGAACCTACTCCTAGAGAGGAAAAAGCACAGAAAGGTAAATCAAAATTCCACAGCCACTCATTCCCCTGGGTTATTTGCTAAAACAAAGTGAGAAATAAGGGGCTGAGCAACCAAGCAAAGAGTGTCATCAAACAGTGACCATTAAGGGGCAAAAACATGAGAAGAGCTTTTGGCAGTCTCTTGGGACTAGAGAGACAAAAGTTACATACCTGAAAGGCCAAGATCCCAGTGAAAAGGCGGGAGCAGAAAACTAAGCCTAGAACTTGCCTGGCATTCCTTTCAAGGAATTTGGAAATTCTGAAACTGTGTAGGGCAAGAAGCTAAAAAGCCATAAAGAAAATTCCCAAAAAGTTTTCAGTGGGAGTATTTACAATCTTATAGTTCTGAAGAAAAAAATTAAGAGTTCTGAACTAGCTAGAGGGAGAAGTCACTGAGAAAACACCAGGCTCTTACTTGAAATTCTGAGAAAGTTACATCCCAGACAGAAATGTCTGCCAATGCTAGAGCTTTATCAAAATTAAAACACAGCTCACAGTTAGCTTAGTCTCTAATTGGATTAAAATAATCATCCTCCCAATTTGTCTGACTAGTAGCTATTTTCTCTGGAGAAAAATAACATCATTCACAATATCTACAGTTTTTCATACAAAATATTGAGTATACAGTCCAAATTTACCAGTCATGCCATAACACAGACCAAATACTCAGAGGGATAAAAAAGACAGATCACATAAAAAACCACAAGTGATTCACACGCTGGAATTAACATACAAAAAAACTACCTATAACTACACATTACAGAATTGAATAAGATGAAAGAATTAGATGAAAAAGTAAAGAATTTCACCAGAAAATTAGAATCAATATAAAAGCGATTTCTAGAACTATAAAGTATAATTACTAAAATGAAGAACCCAATAGATGAGGTTGAATAACAGGTTAGATATAGCAGAAAAACTGATTAACAAGTTGAAAATCAAGTGAAAATATTTTCAAACCTAAAGCACAGGTTTGGAGATGCAGCTCAGTGATAGAACATTTGCCTATGGTATGAAGCCCAGGGTTCAATCCCTAACACCAAAATAAAAAACCTAAAGCACATAGAGAAAAGTAAAATGGAAAATATGTGAAAAACTACAAGAGGTAAGTGTGATAAGACAAAAAGATATAAAGATATAAGACACAAAAGAGAGAAACAATGAAACAGTAAAAGTGTGAAAAGATTGGTGCAAACTGATTGAAGATATCAATGCACAAATACAAAAATCATTAACAACCCAAAGCAGTATTAACAGTAAATAAACAACAAAAAATAATCAACACCTAGTAACATCACAGAAACACTGATAAAAACTAAAGAGAAGAAGAAATCCTAAAAGCAGGCATAGGGAAAAAAAATCTTGCCTTCAAAAGAGTACTAACAATGTAAGTTGATGCTACTTGGTCAACATAAATGATGCAAGCCTAAAGACACTAGAACAATATTTTAAAGTACTGGGGGAAACTGCAAATATAGCATTTTATCTCTATAAAAGTATTTCAAAGCAAAGGTAAAATTAAGACATTTTCAGGGAAGTAAAAGCAGAGAATCTTTCACCAGCAAACCTTGACTGAAACGAAAATGTTAATGGAAGTCAAATTGACAGAAGACAATGAACCCAGATGATAGAAAGCATGATAATACAGGAAAAAGTAAAGGGCAATGGAAAAAGCTAAACATGTTGGTAAATGAGAATGAACACTGATTTTAAAAAAATTGTTTTTTAAAAGCCAGGCATGGTGGTACATACTTGCAATCCCAGAATGCTGAGTCTAAAGCAGGAGGATCACAAGTTTGTCCCCAGCCTGAGCAACTTAGCAAGACCCTGTCTCAAAAGAAG
>RJWT010036811.1:0-13173 GCA_004365215.1 Cuniculus paca | reverse complement strand
TCCCATGTTTTAACTTAGAAATTAAAAACAATGGGCAAAAACAGGTAACAAACAATTATCACAAGTAATTATAAACACTGGCAGAGACAAAGCAAAATTTGAAGTATAAAAATTTATTATTTAAATTAGTCCCAGTCCAGAGTCTATGAAACAAAAGCCAACTCTTACCTCCGTCCAGTGATCTCAGTGGGACCTCCAAATGATACAGGGAATTGAAACTTCCAACCCACTAGGTCTGGTACGAGTTTGTGTTCTCTAAAATGAAAGAATGAGTTTTAGGAACAATGGAGGTTAAGAGCAGAGTATATTTATTGGGAGAAAGAAAGAAAACTTCTGTCAGAGGGACAGAAGGGGTCCCGTGTGGGTTGCCCACTTATCACATCTTAGCCCTTTTAATTTCTCCTCCTCTCCTTCATCCCATGTATAAAAGGCCTACTTCCCTCTTTCCTATTGTCTACCTTTTATTTTGCTCTTTAAATTATTTATATTTTGAAAAAAAAATAAATTATTTATATTTTGGGCTTCTCATAGAGAAATCATGTGATATTTAAACTTATGTATCTGATTTATTTCACTTAACATTATGTTCTCAAAGTCACCTATTTTCCTACAAATTATTTAAATTTATCCTTCTTTATGGCTGAGCTGTACTTCATTGTGTGTTTGTGTCACATTTTGTTTACCCATTCATCTGTTGATGGACATGCAGTCTGCTTTCAAGATTCACATCTTGTCAATTGTGCTGCCATAAACATGGGTTTGCATCTATCACTGTAATATGATGTTTTTAATTCTAAGGGAAGATACCTAGAAGGATAATAGCTAGACCAAATAGCACTTTCTATTTTTGGCTTTTGAGGCATTTCCATACTGATTTCCAGAGTGGTGGTACTAGTTTATATTCCCACCAGCAATGTAGAAGGGTTCATTTTTCCCAACAGTCTCATCAGTATTTGTTATTATTTGGTTTCTTGATGACAGTCATTCATTCTGGAGTAAGACAGAATCTCAGTGTTGTTTTAGTTTGAGATTCCTCAGATGGCAGAGATTTTGAACATTTTTTTTCATGTACTCATTAATCATTTGTATTTCTTCTGGGAAATGTCTGTTTATTGCATTTGTCCGTTTTTTAGTGGGTCTTTTAGTTTTGGGGAGTCTGATTTTTTGAGTTCTTTATCTATTCCAGGTATCAGTCCTCTGGAGGCTGTCAAAAATTTCCCCATTCTGTAGGTTGTCTTTCCACTCTGTTGATTGTTTCCTTTGCTGTACAAAAGCTTTTAATTTGATGAAATCCTATTTGTTGATTCTTGGCATTATGTCTTGTGTAATTGGGGTTCTGTGCAGGAAGTCCTTGCCTATGCCTATGTCTTTTATAGTTTTCCAACTTTTTCTTCCAATAGATTCAGTATTTCTGTTTTTATATATAAACATTTTATCCATTTTTATTTGGTTTTAGTACATAGTGAGAGATATGGGTCTAGATTCTTTCTTCTGCATGTGGCTAACTAGTTTTCCCAGCACCATTTGTTATAGGGGCTATGTTTTCTCGAGCATATGTTTTTGTTGCCTTTGTCAAAGATCAGGGGGTTGAATGTGCCTGGGACAGTTTCTGTGTCCTCTATTCTGTTCTATTTGACTGCATAGCTAACCAACTATGTTGAGGTACAATCATTTTCAAAATAGAAACAAACCAAAAATAAGAAAAATGCTGCACATTTTTAATGTATATAACTGGATGAATTTGAACCATTTTATTTTTATTCAAAATTGTTTTTAGCTGCTCCATTTGCTTTTTCAAATAAATTTTAGAACAATCTTGTGCATTCCTACAAAAACTCTTTCTAGCATTTTGATAGAAATTGTGTTAGACTTACACGTCAACTTTGAGCGAATGAATGTTTTCACTATGTTGAATCTTTCAAGTTACGAACACAGTGTGTCTCTTCATTTTCTGATCTCTTTCATCAATATTTGTTGTTTTTCAGTATTCAAGTCCTTCACATGTTTTGTCATATTTACATCCAGTTTTAGCAATTACAAATTGTAGTATAAATTTTGGCGTCCATTTCTATCATGTAGAAAAACAATATAGTCATTTATATATGTCTATCTTGTATGACTCACCTATTCTAGAAAGTTTTTATGTAGATTCTTAGGGTTGTTCTATAAAGACCATTAGGTTATTTGCAAATGAGGATAGTTTCATCATTTCTCTCTAATCGAGATGTGTTTTGTTTCTTTTTATTTACTGTAATGGCAGTGCAGTGTTGAGTAAGATTGGTGAGAGATTTGTTCCTCATCTTAAGGGGAAAGCATTGTCTTTCATTTTTAAGTATGATGTATGCTGTAGGGTTTTTGGTAAATGGTCATGCTAAGTTTAGGACATTTCCACTATTCATACATTTTCTGAGAGTTTTTTTTATAATTCATGAACAAATGTGAAATTGTGTCAAATGCTTTTTCTGCATCTGTTGATATAATCATGTGATTATTCTTTGGCCTGTTAACATGATGGATTACCTTGATTGATTTGACTTTCAAATATTGAACTAGCTTTGCTTTCCTGGAGCATAGTATCTTGGTCATTCTTTTGAAATATTGCTAAATTCTGTTTGCTGCTATTTGTTAAGAATTTTTGCATTATTTTTATGAGGGATATTTATAGTTTTTTTAATATTGTCTTTTACTTTGGAATCCAAATAACACTAGTTTCACAAGATGGGTTGAGAGGACCTCCTTCTGATTCCATTTTCTGGAACAGATTGTATAGAATTACTGTTAGTTATTCTTTAAACTTTGGAACGATTATCCATTAAAATCATCTGGGATTTCTTTTTTTGGAAATTTTAAAATTATGACCTCAATTCCCTTTAATAGTTACATAGCTGTGGGTTGTGGTAGTTTGTGTTTTTTGAGGTCTGTTTTGTCTAAGTAGTTAAACTTATGTGTGTAGAGTTGTTCGTAGTAGTTCCTTTCTACCTTTTTGTTGCCTCCAGGGTTTTGTAGCGACATCCCTGTTCCAGTCTTGATTTTGGCATTTGTGTCTTTTCTCTTTGTTTTTCTTTTTTTAGTCTTGCTGTAGGAATGTTGATGTTATTTGTATTTTATATTTTATTTATTTGTTGGCCTGGAGATTGAACCCAGGGCCCCATGCATGCTAAGTATGTACTTTATCACTGAGCTCTACTCCCAGTCTAGTATTGTTTTAATTTTATTTTATGAATCTTTTCAAAGATCATTGATTTTCTGTATTGTTTTTCTGCTTTTGATTTAATTGATTTTTGCTCTTCATTATTTCCTTCTTGCTGTTTTAGTTTTATTTTGCTTTTCTTTTTGGAGAGTCATGCTATGACAGGTTACAGTAATGATTTAAAGCTTTTTCTCTTTTCTTAGATAAATATTTAGAATTATACAGTTCTCCATCAGTATTGCTTTAACTCTATCCCACACATTTTGATGTGATCAACTTTCATTTTCCTTGAATTCAGTGTATTTTAAAATTTCTCTTGGTACTTTGACTTTGGCTTATGGATTATTAAAAAGTTTGTTCTTTAGTTTTCAGATATTTTGATATTTTCATGTTATCTTTCTGAGATTGATTTCGAGCTTAATTTCATTGTAGTTGGTGAATGCATTCCTATGATACTAGTTCTGCTAAACTTGTTGAGGTTTGTTCTGTAGACTAGCATGTGGTCTGTCTTGAATAATGTTTGTGTGCCATGAGGAAAATGTGTATTTTGGTCCTGATGGGGAGAGTGTTCTATAAATGTCAGTCAAATCTTGTCGGTTCATGGTATTTGATCCTTGCTAACTTTCTACCTAGTTGTTCTATCAGTTGTACTTCAGGTCTGTCAGTCTCTGCTTCACACGTTGCAGCTGTCTTTTGGGTGCGTGCACCTTAGGACTGTGTGGTCTTCTTGGTAGATAGATGGAGCTTTTATCATTATGTAATGTGCTTTTCTGTCTCTGTTGCAAGATAATGTTTATTATAGAACAACAATTGTAGAATAATTTCAATCATGTTTTATCTTTGAGTTTACTGTTTTACCTCCATCTCCTCCATTCTGCTATTGAGTGTATCCATTGGATTTTAAAATATTTGTTACTGTATTTTTTGGTTCTAAAATTTCCATTTGGTTTTCCTTTGTAACTTCTCCTTGTTGGCTGAGACTTTCTCTTTTTTTAAGCTTGTCTATAATTGCTTTCTCAGTTTCAAGTCTGAGAACATGGGAGACAAAAGGAAAACCCAGGGAACTAGCTCACTGCCATGTCATTCCTAGCCAATTTTCTTTTTTTCTCTTTTCAGAGTCTTTTACATTTGTTTTATAGATGATTTCCAGGGCTCTTAGTTATATGTATGCACTCTATCTTTTCTGAGTCAGAGGTTCCATTGGGAATTTTATTTGCATTATTCTTATAGGTCAGTCTTCTCTCCTGCCTAAGGTTTTAGGGCCTAAGCTTCCCTAATTACACTTGTTTAAATTCCTTTTCATGGGGGAGAGAAATGGAAATCCCTATCCAGAGATGCACACTGGACACTGCATTTCTAGCTTTCTTTCTGTCCTTTTTAAGGGTTAAGGGAAACCATAAGGGAAACAGGTGTATTCATGTTTACTAGAGGGTCATCAACCTGTAGAGGTAAAAAAGAAGCTTCCATGACATAAGAGGTGGTTACACCCTGAGAATTGTAAGAACTTGTCAGTGGCACAAATGCGGTCCCTGGGGAGCTCAGCCTATTATTAAAAGGTACAGTCTTTGTTTCTTTGTTGATGGTGAAAGCCCTTCTTCTTGGAGCCTTCTCTCTTGGAGCCCTTCTTCTTCTCTTCCTCCTCCTCTTTATCTTCCCCCACCCTCCTTCTTTTTTTTTGGCAGCACTGGGGATTAGACCCAGGGTCTTCACACGGAGCCACATCCTCAGCCCTATTTTTACCTTGAGACAGAGTCTCACTAAGTTGCTAGGTGCCCAGACTGGGCTTGGACTTGCAATTATTCTGACTCAGCCTCCCAGAGTGCTGGGATTATAGACATATGCCACTGAGCCTTCCAGGAGCCAACCTTCTTTGCACTCCTTCCTGTACCAAGTCTGCTTCCTTAGAAGCCTAAGTTACTCAGGGAGATACAACTTAGGTAGAACAGCATGTTTCGAATCCAACTAAGTTTTGGGCCCTGGCTCCATGTCTTGCTAGCTTTGAGTCCTTGAAGTTCATTCATTCACTTCAAAACTGTCCTGTGCCTCCTGCTCCGAGTCAGCCACCATGCTGAGCTCACAGCATGTGCTGGTTGGTACCCATCGCTGCTTTCTTTGCTTCTCTTTCTAGTCACCAGAGAGGCCAACTGACGTTACTGCAAAAACATATCCAAACCCGGACTGCTTTTCTCCATTGACTGATTTTTCTCCAAGGGTGTGATAGGTACCCTAATCCTACTTTTTACTTGAATTTTTTTGTCCCAGTATATTATGTACATAGTAAGCAAGATGCTCTTTTTAAAAACATGCACCAGATTATTATTGCTTTGCCTTAGACCCACCAGTTATGCTGAGCTGTACAGAGAATAAAATCTAACACCTTCTCAAGCCTGGGAGGACTGAGTGGTCCAGTTTCTGCTTTCCTTTATGAGCTTCTGTAGCGTCTCTTCCAGTCCCCTCAGAACACTCCATCCACACTGCCTTCTTTCTCTTCCTGAAAATATTAAACTTGCTTTGTCCTGGGGCCATTACACCAGTAATGGTGTCTGCCTGGGATAACTTTTCCATGTAGATTTGAAAAGCTGGTTCTTTATTGTTATTCAGGCTTCAGTCATACTCTTCCATCCTTCCTCCCCAGTTACATTTTATCAAATTGCCTGTGTTTTCCCCATTCCTGGCCTCTGACTTAGCTCTTAATGCAATTTGAAATGATCCTTTATTTGTCTACCAGACCATGCTTCATGAGCAGGCATTATGATACTTCCTTTATTGCTATCTACGCAGGGCCTAGAGCAGTTCCTGGCGTAGAGCAGTAAGTATTTGTTGATTAAAGTTGCTTAATTTTCTTAAGCCTCAGCTTCTCACCTGTCATGTATAATAGCTGGCTTTAACAAAAAGGTTCTATTTAGATTTAAGCAAGACAAATTCATATGGGATATTTAGTTCACTGTTGGGCTCACATTTTGTCACATAATAACTTGTCATTGTTTCAGTATGATTATTTCTGTTACCACGTTCACTCACATTTGCCCATCTCCCTCCATCTCCTATTGTAGCTATTGATCCATATGGAGTACTATGAACACTCAACAGAACAGATATGGACTTGGTAGATGCTTGCAATTAAATTCTAACTTAGTTTTCTCTTGGCCGTGTTTTTCTGTACAGGTCCTGCAGCTGGGCTCAGACATCCTTCCCCAGTACAAGCAAGAGGCACCAAAGACTCCCCCTCACATCATCTTACACTATTGTGTTTTTAAGACCACGTGGGATTGGATCATCTTGATCTTGACTTTCTACACAGCCATCTTGGTTCCTTACAATGTCTCCTTTAAAACCAGGCAGAACAATGTGGCCTGGCTGGTTGTGGATAGCATCGTGGATGTCATCTTTTTGGTGGACATTGTGCTGAATTTTCATACAACCTTTGTTGGACCAGCAGGGGAGGTGATTTCTGATCCCAAACTTATCCGCATGAACTACCTGAAGACATGGTTTGTGATTGACCTTCTGTCCTGTTTGCCATATGATGTCATCAACGCTTTTGAGAACGTGGATGAGGTTAGTGCCTTTGTGGGTGACCCAGGGAAGATTGGTTTTGCTGATCAGATTCCACCACCACTGGAGGGGAGAGAGAGTCAGGTACATCCTCAAATCTCAGACCTCGTTGTCATGTCTTTACTGCTGAGTTAAACATGGGTGGTCAACAGAAGAGTAATTGAATGGGTGGGCACTAGCATGACTGATGTCCACAATTGAGGGTGCATGCTTGCCAGATATCTTTGCCTGCTCTTCCTGTCCTTTGGAGGCTTGGAGGCCCTGCATGCCGGTGAATGGGTGTGGAAGAGACTGAAGGTTTGCTCTTACTCCTCGTGCAGCATCAGCTTCTGGCTCAGGGGAGGTGAGGCTGCAGAAGCAGCCATGCATGGCCACTGCACCCGTGGACGTTCCTTTTGGTATTCAATTGTAAACTGTCTACCCATTGCTTATCCTTATTATAGGGACTTTTCTTTTGCCTGCTGTTGACTTTTGGCTGTTTTATAGGCAATTGACTTATAGTAACAGATACCATGTTATCTCATTTCTTTTTTCTTTTTGTAAATGTTGGCATGAGTTATTTCTTTGCTAGCATGAGTTTTGGAGGTTATTCTCTGCTGGGATGTTTAGGTACCTCCCTGTGTTTAAAAGGAGTTTTTTGATTACTTTGGATTGTTAGTCTTGTAGATAATGGAAAGAATTAAAAGATAAATGCTCTGTGAATGTGTTGGAATTAGGACATGTTCAAAGATTGTCTGAATGGTTGCCTGGGATCGTCAATGTCTCCTTTGAGGCAGCAAGAATGTCAAGTTACTGCAATGAAAAATTTCAGATTGTTATTTAGTTTGTGTTTGATGGAAATTATTCTTCTTTTCTTCTGCTTCTGGTTGACACACCAGATGGGTTAAGTTAAAGCAGTCATTTGATAAGTGCTCGGCCTTCCTTCATTTCCTCAGATTCTGGAGGGTCCCAAGGATGAACTAGGCAGGTATCATAGGCGGCCATCTGGGGCTGAGTTTAGGGAAGACATACCTGTAGGACTGAAGAGCCATGGACTCAGCCTTGGGACACCTGGGAGGAACAGTTTCTGCTGAGATCTGAAGACCTGCCCAGTGGCTGTGACTTGGTGGTGGTGTAATGGCACTCTGTGCTCAGGCCAGCACCAGCCCCAGCCCCCACCTCTGGCGAACAACCTGCCACTTCCCGCTCTTGCTGAAAGCAGGTCTTCCTACAAGATGCTGCCACACAGAGCGCTGGGAGGAGAGACTTTGGATGCTTGGCTTCTCTAGATTTAGAGTTACCCCTGGGTGTGTCTGTGTGGTGTTTTCAATATACTTTAAAATCCTGAGGATTAATTCTCTGAGTGTCTTGTGTGGATTTTGGAGGGGATTGAATATGTCAAGGCTGATCATTTAGAAGAGCAGAATCACCTCTAATGTGAATGTTGGTGTTCTTAAATATCAATTTTAGTACATGTTAGGAATGATATTTTTCTCTGTGAGCACATTTCTAGAAAATTTTATGGTAGAAAAATATGATTTTGGTTTAGGTAATTCAAATGAATGATCTCAGTCTAAAAGAGCTTCTTATACACATATGGGGAATGAAATTTAACTTTAAAATACTACTTGAGTTTATAAAATAAACTGCTATTTCTGGCAGTGGCACTAAAATTTTGCAGGTAAATAAGACCATTCTTCAGCTTCCCTGGGTTCTAATTAAAAATTGGCCCAACTATAATCGCATATGTAAAATATGTGTGATAACCTGGTAGTTAACAGAGTAGAGAACTTGTCCCAAGGCCCTGTGCAGGTTGAGTTGGAACTCTAATTGTGACTTTTGACTTTTAGATTTGTGAAATAGATTCATAATAGGAAAAATGTTCATTATTTGAAGCTTTCTAATTGGTAAAGGATTTAGTATCAAAGCTCTTACTATTACCTTTGATCATAATATAAATAGTAAGAAGTTACTTCTGTAGCGACTTGATTTATATTTGGTAACATTTTTAAGCTTTGGCTAATATTTTGGTAATTACCTTGGTAATATTTACCTCAATTTACCAAGGTAAATACTAAGGATATTACCTAGGGTAATACCCTTTAATGCCAGTTGTGGTACTGTGGAGGGAGATGAGTGTGAGAAAACTGAAAATTTGGTTTCTAGTCTCTTTTGTATGACCTCTTAGCACAGCTGGTGCCCTGGTGTGTGTTATTGAGCTTTTTTAGATTACAGTTTTCCTGTTTACATCTAGGTTAGTTCTACTTGAGCAGTCTGGAAGGCATGGTCTATTCAGGCAGTGGATTATTTGAGTTCCCCATCAGTTCTGAAGGCTCAAATCTGGTGAATTCTATGTCTCATCTGCATTAACCTCACCTCCAGAAGCTAACTATAAAAATGAGAGGCCATTCTCTGATCCCCTGCCTGCGTTGGTTGGGAGGAATAAGATGTGATTTTGGAAAAGCTTGGAAAAATTTCCCCTGGTCAAATTCTGATTATGGTTTAGTGGGTTCATTTTCACCACCTGTTCTCTTCTAGACCACTGTCAAGTTTGTCTAGTTACTAATAGACAGTTGCTCTCTCTCCTCTAGATTTTTTCTCTGGGAGGATATGGGGCGAAATAAGAAATTACCGACTCATTTCTCATAAAATACACGGAACTTAATTATCCCTGCTGTCCTTTTAATCATACCAGTGGACTATATTGCTAGTGGAGACCACCAAAAAGAGGGGCTTTGCCAACTCTGTGTGTGTGTATGGACTAGGGATGGGGTTCTTGAAGTGAAAAGATTGGGACCTCCTTTGCCTGGGTCAAGAAAAAACTAGATTAAATTCTTAATGCCTGCAGTTGTAAATTCAGCCCCATTGATATCGCCCATCTCCATGATTTAAGCCACACAAACGACTCCTTCGGCTCCACTTGTTTCATTTATGTAGATGGCTTCCATTTGCGTCATTCCCCAGCCTGTTGGTAATAATCTGTTTTGGAGGCTGTTTGGGAATATGCACATTAGTTAGACTCATTAGAGGACAAAAGGTCTGGAAACTGAGTGAACTAACGTTTGGAATGGGTATGTTAAAGCAAAAGCCAAATGAGCCTCTTTCAAGTATTTTAGTGGATTATTGGCCTAGTGTGCTTCTCCGATTAAAATGGAATTATTCCTGACAAAACAGATTCGCTTTCCTGAGGAACCCTTGTTGCTTATTGCTATTGGAGTGTGGAAGTCCAAAGGGGAAAATTGGGGACAATTGTGATTATCCCTGGGGTACAATTCTGATGCCCTGAGACTGGAGCCGGCCATGAGACTCTTCTGTCCCTGGCTCTGTAACCTTAGGCAACAGTACAAGCAGCTCCATTTGCTGAGAGCCCACTGTCATGGAGATGCCCATGTTAGAGCAGTACAGGAGCAAGGTGGGGTGATGAAAAGGGTTAACTCTGACAACAGCTTCCTTTGGCCTTGTGCTTTTAACCTACCCAGCACCTTCATGCTGTGTGGAAGTGCAGAAACTGCTCAGAACTGGGAGGAAGGTGATGTATGACCAGCTGTCCATCTCGCTGGACTTGATTTGCCTCACCTATATTCAATGAGTCCATCTCAGCACTCACTTTTTGTGGCTGGAGAGGAGAGTTCTCTCTGCTTTTCAGGCAAGAGGGAAGGGGCAGGTTGTCCATGGCCTGGTAGCGCAGCATGGACACCTCAGTCTTCCATTTGTTTGAAGGAGAGGCATGTTACCTTGTATAGTCCTTTCTACCGTGAGCACAAGTCTCAGAAGACTAATAAATAAACAAATCAAAGGCAAAGTTCTAGACAGCATTGCCAGGACAGGGTTAGTTGTGGCATTCCTAACATTTCTAACTAAACTTCTGCCACTGGCCATTGCCGGCAAGTTACAATTACAAAGAGAGAAAAAAAAACCCATCAGCAGCACTTCTTGCCACTAACAAGACAAGAGAATGAAAACTCTAGTGGTTTGGTTTTGTCTTGTTTTTCTAAAATAATTGGTGGCAGAAGTAGTCAGTACAAGCATAAAAGACAAAATTGCCAAGGAAAAGAGGTTGAAATCTGAGACTACAGCATTATTGAGTTTTTCTGCCCATTGTATTGTCAGACACAGCAACTTGTATGAAATGTCACTGGTTTTTATGTAGAAGCCACCATGGGCTGCTAATATGTACAAGTCTGCACCCCAGGGTCTCACCTCCTCTCCTGTCCAGGGGACCCACAGAAGAAACAAATCCCACAACAAAGTCTGCATGAGCAAGTCTGAAATACCCAGTGTGATTTAGTAATAACCTTTTAAAACTGCTATTACTGATTAAATCATGGTACATCCATAAAATGGCATATTATTTGGCAAAAAAAAAAAAGAAAAAAAAAGAGCTGTTATTGCCACAAAAAGACATGGAGAAAAGTTAGATTTATATTGATACATGAAAGAAGTAAACCCGAAAGGCCTACATACTGAATAATATCAATGCTATGATGTTCTGGAAAAGGTAAACCTATGGTGCCAGTCAAGAGATTAGTTGTTGCCAGGAATTCAGAGTAGAGGGAAGAGCACAGATGTTTAGGGCACTGAAAGTACTCTGTGTGGCTGTATGAGTCTGTAATGATGGGCTCATGTTGTTAAACTCTTGGCCAAACGTGTAGAATATATAGTACAGAGAGCGCCCCTGATGTACCCTAGTGAACCCTGTGGACTTCAGCTAATAATAATGTGTCAGCATTGGCTCATCAGTTTTATAACAAATGTACCACAGTAATTGAGACATTAATGATAGAGGAAATTCAGTGTATGTGGCTGTCTCTGTACTTCTTACTTCATTTTTTATAAACTAAAACTGCCCTAAAAATAGTCTGTTAATCTCCCCTCCCAAAAATAATTGTATGAAGCCCAGGGATTGCTGGGTCTCTAAGCAGAGCCCTGGTCATCTCATGACTATCAGCCTAATAGCTTCCCACCAGCTTTCAGCCAGACAGAAGAGGAGTCACAGTTGAGAAGCCCACAGGCAAGAGCTGACAATTGTAAGTTAGCATATGCCTTCACTTTGCTTTCAGTTTCAGGGAACAAGGAAGTCTTGTGTGATCCCAGAAGAACCTAGAAGCCAGGCCACGTGCCAAGGAAAGACAAGCAGGGTAGGCAGGCAGACCTCAGCATCGCTGTCAACCTCTATCCTCCCCAGCTATCATTACATACACACATGTGCATGTGTGCGTGCGCGCGCGCACACACACACAATGTGCATGGTAGTGAACTTGAAGGAGACACTGGACTGTCCTCTTGCAGCTCTCGCCCCAGCAGCTCCAGGGGGATGGGAGAGGGTGTAAGGGATGTGGCCTGTGCTCATGGTGTGAGTGACTGTGCGGGTGACATGTCTGTCTGTGAAGCAGAGACTGTGCCCTGCATTATCAGACTTGATGCATAATAGCAGGGGAGTGGCAGGGGATCATTTAAAAACAGGATATGGATCCTGCATGGCTTCCAGGAGACTGTGATTTAATATGAAATTTTGATTCCAGAGTTTAAGAAAAAAAGTATGAGATTTCATGATGCTTGGGACATTGCCAGACTTTGCACTTTTGTGCTGTGCCTGATTTCCTGCTGCTGTCATCTCTGTTTTTTTCCTCAGGTACTTTTCTGGTCAATGCAAGTTCTACTTCTCTTTCAATTCTCCATCAGCTTTTCTCGTTTGGTCCTCTTTTAGGTTCATCCTTCTTTAAAAAAGTCTTTTAATTGATTTAGATGGCAGGGGATGGGGATACAGCTCCCCAGGGAGCGCCAGTCCAGTGGGGGTCACAGATCATAGACCCTGGCCAAGGATAGAAAAACTGCACACCAGGGCTCAGCTCAGGGTGTTGAGGGGTACAGCAGGGGGAACTGAGCCTGCTGAGAGAGTCCAAGGTGGCTGTCTGGAGGAGATGACCATGATCAGTCTGGCGATGAGAAGTAGGGCATTCCCAGAAGAGGGAGAACACGCAGGGAATGGCAAGCTGTTCCTTCTGTCCGTAGCAGAGTCAGCACTGGGGGAGTTAGCGTCTTGCCAAGGATTTTACATTTTATCATGCAGGCAAAAAGAAACCATCAGGGAGCTGGGCGATGGCACATGCCTGTAGCCCCAGCACCTTAGGAGGCTGCAGCAGGAGCCTGGGCAACTTCGTGACTTAGATACTGTCTCAAAATAAAAGTAAGGTAGATAGATGGATGGCAGATTCAATCTTTAGTACTGCAAAGGGAAGGAGGAATACCGTTGGGGGGCGTCCATCTAGGGTTTTCTTCTGTGGTGTGGGATGAATCTGGTCTTTGTTTCTGAAGGTGCACCCAGGCAGGCTAGTGAGAACGAGGCCAGGAAATGACACGCACCCCCTCTCCCTTCCTTTCTGTTCCTGGAATCCACTGCAGTTAGGCTGCCACCTCCACTAGCACCCTAAATGCCCCTACCCAACTCC
>RJWT010036810.1:0-13185 GCA_004365215.1 Cuniculus paca | reverse complement strand
AAGAAGGATAGAAGTATAAGAGGGTGTCAAAACACAAAAGTACCTGAGAGTTGTAAACCAATACCATTCTAGAAAACTGGTCTGGGCATACAGGGAAGCTGTACGAAAAAGAAATAAAGTTTTATTCTGTTAAGACATCAAGACTTTTATGTTATTTGCATAATTTAGCCTGTCCTCATGCTCCCACCTACACAAGTTTAGAGAAAGTCTCCTGGTAGGACTGGGGGCTTCCTTGTGACCTGTTTAATGAAAGGAGAATTCTGCTTTATAAGGAAGTCATGGGGGAAAAAATGACAGTGAAATGAGCCTTAACAGATCAGAAGTGAAGACTAAAAACCTGTGCATGTTTCTCTACACTCATTCAATAAGGCTGAAATAGAATCTTGTGGACACTGAAGACAGTGACAAAAAGAGTGTAGGTTTTGGCATAAGGCAGGCAGGTGTCTTAGTTACTTTTCTCTCATTGCTAAGATGAAATATTCAATGCCCAAAGTTAAAGGAGGTAAGGCTTATTTTGGCTCACAATTTATAGAATTTTCATTCTATACTTCCAGCATTGGACTTTGAACCAATCACAGACTCTAGATTCAGCCACCTCTGAAAAGCCCATCCACTCATGACTGCATGAGGTTTTGGGGGTCATCTAGACATAAACCCTAACAGCAGGACAGGTCAATTTAAAGAACTGTCCTTCAAGACCTCTTTCAACCTCACCAGGAAGGCCCTTTGACCCTGGGAGATAGATTCCCTAAACACTCAACAAAAATACCTGTTCCCACAAAAATATATACCACCATAGAAAACTAAGTAAATTTCCCTGTACATGTCAATTATGTGTGTGTATTTATCTAGAATTCAAATCATCCCAAATGCACTGATCATTAAAGTCCCAAATGTCTATAAGGAAATGCATCCAGAGCAAGACACCTGTGTCGTCTATCTTTACTATCTAAAGTATCAGAAAGTTATTGTTTAAACTTATTGTCAGAATTCACTAAATTTACCTTCTTTTTAGCGACGTTTTGTTTAGTTCTTGCTCCCTTTACCACTCACAAATTTTCTTACCCAGGCTATGATTAACTCTCCAGAATACAGTAAAGCTATCAGTGCCATCCTGAGCCATTCATTCATCCATCTACTTAGTCTGGAATTTATCTTTTGCTCTTAGTTCTTGATTTCTGTCTTATCTGGAAAGTGAACAAAGATGTACGTGAGTCCTGCAAAGAAGCACTCAAACCAGGAGACCAGGAGGTGAGACAGAAGTCTAGGCAGAATATCACTTATCAAGTCAGGTGTCCAGTCACGTGCTCCATGAGGTTCCAGCTATGGCTCTTTATCCAGCTGGACTGTCCGGAGCAGGTAGGTACTTGTCTCTATCTCACACAAAGTTCCTTGTGATCTGGCAGTAGTTGTGGCCTGCATTCTACCCGTCCAAAACCTGCAATAGCAAACTCCCTTTCCTACCCATGTTATGGCCACATGATTAGGCACATTCCTCAGAACAGACATTCTCTGAAACAGATCTGCCTCATCTCCACTGACTGAGGCATCATTTCTGTGAATGGGTTTTCCCTAGCCTCTAATGAATAGATACTGCACCCACATCATTGCTTAATTCTGTGGTTTCAAACAGTACCACCCAGATGGGGGATTCGGAAATTTGTGGTGGTAGCTTTGGGTTCTCGCAATAATTGGGAGCATTCCTGACTTTAGTGAGTAAGGGCAACAGATGTTAATCCTCCTGTGGCTTCTAGGGCACTCCTGCACAGTATGCAATTGTCCTTCATTCTACACAACTTCCAAAAGTCCTGCCTACTTTCAGAGAGAGGAAAAACTTCCGTCCATTCATGTGACTATTTACTAAAACCCAGCTCTATGCTAAATACTATTTCAGGAGTTCTGGGTGAAATATAGTCTCTGCTCTCTGGGGTTTACAAAAATATAACTGTTAATTTTCTGAGCCTGTAATCTAACTTAATTTTGAACAGAAAGTACATTTGTACTGTCTTAATATGCAGTGTGCTTTCCTGAAATGCAACCACCATGCAAATCAAGGGAAAAATGCAAGTTTTGCTCTGAGGTCCACTAAGAATTGCTCACTGTATCAGAAAACCACACCACTAATTGTATCACTCCCCATAACAGCCAAGCCACCAGTATAACACATCTCCCCAGCCCACATATGCAGCTATGGCAATGACAGGGACCTTGGACAAGCTGAACAATTGACTCCTTCAGTTTTCTCATGTAGCCATGTCTAAACATTTAGTTTGGGGATTAGGTATTATTTTGTTGTAAATTTCTTTCTTTTAGTTTTAGCAACATTTTCATGAGAGCATTATACCATATTATTGTTTTCTTAACATGTATATGGTCTATTATAAATAAGTCTCATTTTTAAATGGTAAATGTGATATAAACAATCTTGATTTCTTATAATGAAAAAGTATTGCATTTGAGAAGTTGAAAATCCATTCCTTCTCCATTTAAGTATAGACTTTCAAGCTTCAGTGATAATCCCTTTCCATAGCAAGTTTCTAGAAAGAGCTTGTGAAGGTAGGACATTCCTCAAAACCTAGCTTTTTAAGACTTAACATCCCTAGGGCTGGGGATCTAGCTCAGTGGCCTAAACACCTGCCTGGCAAGTGCAAGGTTGTCAGTTCAATCCCCCATGCCACAAAACAAAAAACAAACAAACAAAAAAAGACTTAGCATCCCTATCAGTCTAATACATTTGAGAATCATCTCTCAACAAAAAAAAAATTTGATAAGAGTCTTCCCACATGGAAAAGAAAAATACATTTGGTTATTTATAATTAAATTAATTAAAATAAATTGAATTCCATACAGTTTAATAACTTTAATTTTAATCTAAGTAAAGGTTCTGAAAGTCTGTCTATGTTGATGCAATAAATTACAAAAATAACCTGATCAATGACCAGTTGGTTAAATTGAAGAGCATAAGCTAAATTCTAAGCAGCTTGGAAAGATCGCTGTATTTCACAGCCACACATGATAAACCGAAACCTTTTCCTCTATGCTATGCTTAAAGAGGAGTCAGTGTAAGCAGGACGCAAAGCAAAATCCAGGACAGGATCTGGCATAGCTAGATCATGGCAGAGAATATCAGCTGAATGAGAAGGTGACTGAGCTGTCTGGTAGGAAGGGAAGCAAAGCGTGTGCAGTGGCAGCCCTGCCTCTGCCACCTGGAGCCACCTAACTAGGAGGTATTTCTTTTCCCGTGGCACCAAGGGTTCAAGCAGAGAAACAGAACCAGCCAGAGATACACAGGAAGAGGTTTGTTCCATGGAATTGGCTGTACAAGTTTGAAATCCACAGGGCAGATCATCAAAAGGCGACCTGGAAGCCATGGCACAGACTAAGGCTGCTGGCTACAGGAGGGATTTCTTCCTTTTCACAGAAGACATGGCTCTGTTCTTAAAGCCTTTCAACTGATTGAATTAAGTAGCTACAGTCTGAATGTGGCAAACTTCAGGTGTCAGAGACAATCTCCAAGGCAACAGTGTTGGGAAGTGAGACCTATTAAGAGGTAATTAGAAGCGATTAATACCATATCAAGGGGACAGGTTTGTTACCACAAGAGTTGGTTGTTATAAAACCAAGTTTGGGTGCCTCTTGCTCTGGTGCCCTCTGGCCCTTTCATTACGTGATCACACAGTAGAAAGCCCTCAACTGTTGCCAGTATCTTGATCTTGGACTCTTCAGCCTCCAGAACTGTGAGAAATAAGTTTCTTTCCTCTGTAAACTATCAGGTCTGTGATATTCTGTGATAACCACACAAGACAAACAAAAACATAGGCCTATTCAGACTGTGTAGGATAATCTCTCTTATTAAAGTCAAATGATTGTAGAATTTTATCACATGTATAAATCACATTGAAAAGCAACACAGAGAATGATTTTGGAGTGAATAACTGAGAACTATATAATCTGACCATGTCAACACATCAAAGGATAATCAGTCCATCTCTTGTCAACATGGCAGTTACATACATCTTAAGTTGAATAATTCCCAAATAATGATAATATCAAAGCCACCTTTATGCCTATCATGAAAGGAAAGCACACTAATCCTTTCCCAGGAGAGAGTGCAAAGCTCACACATTTCCTTTAATGCCCTATTACTTAAATATTGTGATATAAAATTCACTATTATTAATAAATTTAAATAAGAGAAAGAGGAAAACAAAAATATTAGTTTAGTGCATAAATACATAATGGTAAAGAAGAAGTGCCATAACTATTACAAGCAATAATGTTCTCATTCAGAAAATAACAAGGTCCATCTTACAGGGTTGCTAAAGGAATTAAGCAACATGATATGACACGAGCACTGTCTTCTAATAGCAGCTACGTTAATATCATTGCGGAACAGGAACATATAATGGTACTAAGCTGAGAACTGTGATTCAAAAGAGTAATAGTAAGTCTGTGATATAGAAATAAAAACATAATTAAGAAATTGTTGTTTTCTGGTCTTACAGATTCACCATGAAGTCTTCATGTTGGAAAATCATTGACAGCACCCCTCCCTTTTAATTTTAACCCAGAGTTAAACTCAGGTTAGGGAAGGAAGGTGAGTGAGGAAATAAAACTATAGTAAAATATACCAGTTTCTTAGGTAATACTGTAAGATCCTGATTATTTCCACTGTGTATGTAATAGAGAAGAAGACTTTCCTTTTAGGAAGCAAAGCTGTCTTTTGGTAATGCCTAAGTCGCATCTTTGTTAGTGAATATTGAATTACTGAGCAATTGATCCACTCTCCTCTCATTCCCCACTCAGCCTCCTTCGCTAATCTGGATTTAACTCTGGGTTAAATTTAAGGGGAGGAGGGTGCTGTCCATGATGTCTCAACCTGAAGACTTCCTTAGGAATCTGTGGGATCAGAAACAGAAAGTCTCACACAGAAATGGCTAGGGGAACATAGAGCTTGAGATAGAGCGAGAGTGAGAGACCAAAAAGGAAGCAGATCCTGCGGCAGGCAGGGCTACGTGTGACGAGACAGGCAGGGAGTTATTCCTCACACAGGAGGAGTTGGCGGGTACCAAATGGACTCCCCAGAAGTCAAAGCAGACCCTGAAAATGGGTTAATTTTGTTAAATGAAAATAGTCCGATAAAGTTGATTTTTTAAAAACACATATAATAATTTTAAATTTATAAAGCACCGTTGCTTAGGAAAACCTACAGTGAAATACAAAATCATAGCTACTTCTCAGTAGTAGGATTTTAAATGATGTTTATTAAATGTTCTTGTGTTTTCCAGTTCCAGTGATAAGTATACTGATATTTTTCACAACTGGAAAAAGTAAAACCTTCCTGAAAGAGAGTCATTTTCCACTGAGCTTGTGTTCAGTCAGAAAAGTGCTGACAATTTAAAACTGATTATTTCAGTTTCATAACAGTTCAACTGGAACTATCCATCCATTGCTTTGATTACTATATAAACTCCAGTTTTCGTCAGAACCTTTTAATTTAAAGTGAGTGAATGTATAAGCAGCAATGGCTGCATTTATTGATTTTGAAGTAGAAAGAGCAACAAATGGAAAGACTCCAGACTCAGATTTCAGGAGGGCTCTGCTGAAGAATCCAGCACGTGGTCTTTGGTGAGACACTTCACCTCCAGCCTGCAGCTTCTTCAGCTGTAAAACGAGGGTGGTGAACCAGATCAACTCTAAGGGCTCATCCAGGTCCAACATCCCACCATTTTACGTGCCCTTTGGGGAGGAAGAGCAAGCTAAGCAGAGGCATACTGCTGAGTCATCTCCTCAAGGTCCTGTGATAGAAATCACACCTCCGACAACCCCCTTCTCTGTTTCTCTATTTCATCTCACCCTCTCAGCCTTCTTTCTCCTGACGCTCATTTGGCAGTAAAACTTATTTTTCACTCTCAACACTTAAGCCATGCTGGCTGTTACTCAGATAGTTCAACCCTTATTGGTATCTGAGTTTGCTCTGGCACTCAGTGGGGGTCTAACTATTTCCTCCAACTTGCTCCAGCAAGCATTCACACCCTCTCTCCTGCTGAGAGTGCAGACACCCCTCCTAATGGTCCTCCCTGCTATTAATAAATGCACACAGAGGAGCATCCAGGCTGATTCGACTCCTGCTCTGACGAATCTTAAGGCCCTGAAATCTTAATGTAATCATACTCATTTTAAGAACTGCAGTCATTTGTCCTTGGCTTGATTTTCCCAGAAATGACTGGCACAGGAAGCTTTTTCTAAGGGCAGTTGGCATGAGGCTTATTTGGCGGGTCTTTGGGAATCATTTCAGTTACAGTTTTATCTGCCAAGTCTGTATTCCCTGCTGACCTAGTTTGAATTTTAAGTTTCCATCAAGACCACCTGCCTGGTGTTAATTAGTTATGGTTTCTTGTTTTATATGCAAACTTGTTTTAACGTCCATGACCTGGCACAGCTGCCTGGGGCTTCTCCCCTGGTTCTACTGCACAAGCAGCATTCCTAGCTGACCCAGCCATTTGTGTTCCGCTAGCATGCCGCAGTCTGCACGGCAGAGAATTCAACCAAAATCCCAGGGTGAGGGTTGCAAAATCCAAGCAAATCCCAACTTGCATTTTTTCCTTCTCATTGTTTTCAAAACCCAAATTTGTAATTTAAGATAATTCTTATCTCCCATCCCACACGTGCCCTACACTCTAGTAATGTAAGAGTAGAAGGACCTCATAGAACAGCACAAGCCTGCTTTTACTGCTGATCTAGATAGCGCTGCAATTTTCACTCCTTTGTGGTAACGTTACCAATTACCAATTAGCAAATCAAATCAACTGGTTTTCCTCTTACTTTACTTGGAATTGGGGAAAAAATGATCTTTTCAGCCTACTAGCTTCTTTTCTACGTGCTTTCTTTAGCATACAGTTACTTTCTCCCACTGGGTGAGCCTGTGCTCAGAAGACAAGTTCAAAGCAGACAACTTTGGAAAATGTATCCTAAATATTTCTTCAACCCATGGTACAATCCTAAACGTGAGCACATTAGCATGGCAGACATAATAGCCTTTAGTAAAAAGATTTGATATTGACCTGCAAATGAAGCGAGGTATAAAAATTCCTTCTTCCTTCAAGAGTCAAAATGAAAATTGAATTTGAGGGGAGTTAGGAGTCATTGATTCTCAAAAAAAGCTTGTGCCTACATTTGTGCTCCTTCAGAATTTATGCTAAAGTCTAATCACCAATATGACGATGTTAGGATGTTAGGAGGACGAGGCTAGAGGTTTGGGGGAGGTGATTAGGTTGTGAGAGTAGAGCGTCATGAACGTAATCACACTTTGACAAAGGAGACTGTAGAGAAATCCACTATACATTCTGCCACATGAGGTCATGACAAGAAGACAGTCATCTATGAACCAGGAGGAGGGCCCTCTTCAGACATTTAAACTTGGACCTCCAGCCTCCAGGACTGTGAATAATAAATTTCTATTGTTTATAAGCCACTCAGTGCATGAGATTTGTTACAGCAATCCAAGAAAAACTAACACAAGTTTGATTTCAAATTCATTAATTTTCATGTAATTTTGGGCCAACATTCAGTGGAGATAGAAAAAATAAATTGATATTCTTCTCATTTTCATGTTTACTTGAGTTGTCTGCCATAGAGATTCCTCAGCACATTTCAAATGTCCATTTACAGAAGCGATAAGGAGAATTATCTTCACAGATATGTTGCTTTTTGTTTCATATGTCCTGGACTATCTGATTTTATGTCCTACCATGCGAATGACTAAATCCAGGGCTAAAGTGGCTGGAAAGAAAAGGTATGGAATTACTTTTCTGTCATAATTTAATGTACAATTTTCTGGGTGCTAAGTATTAAATGGTTTTAGGAAATGATGAATAGTACCAGTCTCAGGAATTGGAAGGATTCCATTTCTCCAATTGCTTTCTTGTAGATCCACAAATAACCAGGGATTAACTGGCAACAGGAAAAGCCATTGACCAAGGCAACCTCATCTTCCCCACTGGGCTTCTCCCTAACCTCACAGCCGTGGGAAGCCTCTGCCTGAGGAAAGAGACTGTGCCACATAGGTAGGCTCACTCTGCTGGATCCACATCAGATTGGAAAAAAGCTAGGTTGGTGCCTAAATTGTGTTATCTAAAAGCAAGTGTTTTTTGTTTTGAAACAATTGGATTACTGAAATGCAATTTCCTGAGAAACCTTTTGGATGGTAAAAATATCAACACGTCATACCATACATAATATATCCATGTATATTTTCATATATTATACAAGATACTTCACAATACATATTTTAGACATTATACATATTAATAAATTGTGTTTTTTTAGAGGTAATGATAGATTTTGCTAAACAATTACCTAACCTGTATTTTAACCAGTAGTGCTGGTTAGAGGTATCCATAATAATTCCCAGTACAGAAGTAGTTTTCACACTTTCCGAACCTATAATCATCCCTTTAATGAGATTATTTTCAAAGTCATGCTGATATGATTAGAGAGGAAGAGTTATTCAGTCCAAATTATACTACTATAGCCCTTAATATGTCTTTCAAGGACAGATATTTTTGCTTAAGCTTACAGCAAGAAATTAAATATTATTCTGTTGCTATTCTGTTTCTAAACAAAAACTTAAATTATTGATTAGTATTTACTTGTTTCTCCATTACTCTATGCTAAATTATTTTACTTTCTGCAAACTGACCAAATTTTCTTTATAGATGTCACTTGCCTTTGCAGGAATCATTGTTTCACTATTGATGTCCTCCTTAAATCACTTTATCCTTTAATCCACTGACTTCAAACCCTTATTTAAAAATTCTGCTTGATTCAAAACATAGGCCAAATTTTTAATGTGCCATTTGTATTACAAATGCTATATTTATGCTTGAATCTTATTTATTTTCCTATTGTCATACTTGTTACTTATTTTAAAAATCATCTTTTTAAGGATATTATTTTCCAATTCCAAATCATAAAATATTTTGTTTTGCACTCATTTGAGAATATGCAGTATTTGTCATAAAAAGTTACTGTTTGACTAAAATTCAACTTATATTTCAAAATTTTCAGAATAAAATTATCATAACCCTTAAGAATCTTCCTTAGGGTGGGGGATCTAGCTCAGCAGCCTAAGCGCCTGCCTGGCAAGCACAAGGTTGTGAGTTTAATCCCCAGTGCTGCAAAAAAAAAAAAAAAAGAATCTTCCTTAAATTCTTTTTCATAACAAAGCAGAATATATGCAGATGAATGGACGAAAGGATGTCTGGATAAATAGATGAATGGATGGATGGATAACCCTTTCAAAAATATCACAGATTCAGTAAACAGAAACAAATGGTATTTAAAATTAAAGAAACTGTACAAACCACACAAATAAGTTACTCAATATTAATTGAATATTGATAAAGAAGGAAAAGGAGGCTCAAACACAGCAATTAAGTGTGAACCATTGTTGGCCAAAGCAAGAATCCCAGCATTCACATGGTTGGCTTTAAGAAGAAGCAAAAAGAAAACACCATATGCTACGGATAGCAATTCTTTCTTATCCACAAAGAAACTAATACTACCAACTAGCAATGCAAAAAAGTCAAATGAAAGCAAAACTATACAGTAGTAATTAGCATGAGATTCTATTTGGCAAGAATCTGTGATTAAAACCCAAGCTTGACACTGTAAGTGATTATACAGTGATCACTAAAGGAAATACTGATTTCTACCTTGATATTCATATTTCTTTAATTCTTGATTCACCTACTTAGTACTGATCAATTTCTAACTATAATAAGTTGTTAAATATTTAAGTCTTCTTAATGAACAGTTCCATTTTTATATCAAAATTAAAATTGACAGGGTGGTTTTTAAAGTCTATTGTGGTCACACTGAGGATATCCCAGCCTTTTGTTATGCTCTAGATCTGGAGTGTCTCCCAAAATGAATTACAGTAGTCCACTGAAAATTGGATAGCTGAATGTGCTGTTTGGCGGTGGGCCTGATCAGAAGAGGCAGGTCGTGGGGTGTGACCTGGAAAGATACACCTCCCTCTTTGGCTCCTCCCTCCTCACTGCTTTTTGGCCACCTTGATGTGAGCAGTTTTCCTTTGCTGTGTTTTCTATCATGCCTTTCCTGCCTTGGAGCCAGCTGACTATGGACTGAAACCTCTAAAAACTACAAACTAAAATAAACTTCTCTTAACAATGCCCTATGTGACAGGGAGCCAGAAAAAAAAAATAGGCATAGCCTGCCCATTAATTGCAGAATGGATAAGAAAGACATGGGATTTCATGGGGTGGAAACCTACTCAGCTATAAAGGAAGATAATCTCAAGGCTCTTAGATAGAAGCAAATGGTAATAGTGCTCATGGATGTAATAGACCAGAGTCACAAGGGTGAATTTTGTGTTGTCTCCATAGCATAACAAACTAAAGGTGTTAGTGGGATCCAAAATGCATAGTACGTGTTGGGAAAATCAAAGGGGAGGGATTATCTAAAAAGGGAAGGAAATGACCACAATTAATCTATTATCATGATTTGAAATTCAGATTGTATTCATTGTTCTGATTAGTTTCATCTTATTCTGATTTGTTTGATTTTATTATACTTGATGGCATGGACAGCTATTTTAAAGATAACAAAATATATAATTGCAGCCATCAAGGATGTCCAATTATATTGTTTAGAAACCCTGTATTATTTTCATTGTTTGTTTTGATTTTACTCTATTCTGTGTGGTTTGATTGTAATATTTCTGAAGGTGTAGGCAACTATTCTGAAGATAACAAATATTATGGTAGCCAATGCTGTTTTGCTAATATCTTGAAATTCTGTATTGCTTACATTGCTCTGCTTTGTTTGTTTTGTTTTGTTATATTTTGTTTTGTTTCTACTGTTTTAGTTTGCTGTATTTTATTTGATTTTACTTATCCCTGATGGTATGGGCAGGTATACTGCAGATAAGAGGCATTATGGTAGCCTTATCGATTGCTTTTTTCCCTGTTTAAAAGTCATGTACCATGTTCATTGCTTTGTTTTGATTGACTTTACTCTGTTTTGTTTTGTTTGGTTGTATTCTTTTCAAAATAAAAAAAACAATCTGCATAACAACAAAAAAAATAAACTTCTCTTCCTTTAAATTATGAGTGTCAGGCACTTCTCAGTGACAAGGAAAGTGACTGATACCCTTTTTCTTGTGAGTCCTATCCCAAGGCACTATATACACAAAGATAACTACCTTCACTGCAGGTAAACTGTCTAGGGGGATTTAACAGTCTTCCAATGGAATGGTTGGGGGTGATAGCAAATTGTAGAGGCAGACACATAAAAGAAGAATCAAGTACAGAGCCCATTGTGAAAACCACAGAAGATAATGTACTATCATTTATTATGGCATGAGATACCACTATCAGAGGTATTCTAGCAGTTTTGTTTTTAAGAAATAGGAATGATTGGTTTTTGTCCATCACAGATTTTCTAAGTGAATGTCCTTGCTGCTCAGTGCTATGTATTATAAAAATAACACTGCCACATGCCTCCAAAACAAACCCATTTATAGTGAATTTAAAGCTATGTCTCTAAGGACAGGCTCACCTGACATAAGTAGGGTATAGGAACATATACTGAAGCTAAAAAAATACTTTTCCTTTAATGATTATTCTCAATGAAATGAAGATTTATATTACTTTGGTTTTGTTTTATAGTATCTAAAGTTGCAGGAAAAAGCATATATAACTTTTTTTAAAAAAGAAAATAAAAAATTAGAATTACTATACTTCTAAAAGGAAAGTCCAGAAACAATATACAGCAAATATTTCCCTTTTCTTATAAAATTTAAATTTGTAATATTTTAATTGATAAATAGTAACTACATATTTATGGCATAGTATGATATCTTAATGCATGCATACAATATATAATGATCAGATTAGAGCAATTAGCACATTCATTACCTCAGATTTTATCATTTACAGGAATATTCAAAATTCTCTCTACTACTTATTTTGAGTATTTTGTTTTGTTTTACATATTTTGAAATACACTTAAAAATGACAATTATTTCTGAATGCTATGTGATATAGCAAAGTTGTCCAGAGCAGCTGTCTCTCCTTCAGCAGGCTGTGGCCCATCCTGCTGGGCCCCCTGCTAGCCTTCCTCTTGCTTCTTCTTCACAGCCATTTATGGACCTTGTTTTAAAGAACCTACTACAGTGCCTTATACAACAATTAAAATTGAGAAACACTAATTTAGGTTGAGCATCCCTAATCCAAATCTCAAAATCCTAAATGCTCCAAAATTTGAAATTCTTCAGTGCTGATATGAGGTCACAAGTGGAGGATTCTATAACTCATTTGATGTGATGGACCACAGTCAAAATGCAGGTACACTAAAAATACTGTATAAAATTTCCTTCAGCTCATGTACATATGGTGTATATGAAATGTAAGTGGATTTCATGTTTATATTTATGTTCTATCCCCAAGATCTCATTATGTATCTACAAGTCGTCAAAAAATTCAAAAGCCAAAGCACTGTGGTCCCAAGCTTTTTAGATAAGAGATACTCAATTTATCATAGCAAATAGCTAAGCCATCTAAGCCATGTTGTAAGAGATAGATGCCTTATTTATCTGCATACAACAAAGAAAAACAAACAAAATATAACCCAAGCATCACTTAGCTATCAGGCAAAAAGATTGATCTATATTAATTATGTCATACTGCATACTTCAAAATATCTGAATAACCTGAATTGCCACTAATTGTCACCTTTGGCTTAAACTTTGCATGCTCTTTCATTGTGAAAAACTGAATATTTGTACACTTGTAAACTAAGACAATTTAATCACATATGGAATTTTCATTTTTTTAAAAAATGCTTTTTAAAAAGGAAATGCCTTGTGTGCATTTTGTTCTTATTTTTTGGTTAAAAATGAAATTCAATTTTAATCAGCTTTACCTGTGATCAATTTTCCAGGAGAATGACCAAATTGTTCTAATACATATAAACTAAATGATAACAATAAAATGGTAAGTAATATATTTTATGAATAAATGATCAATATGCATCATGATCTGCGGGTATCCCATAGCTCCTACTGCCAGAGGCAGTAGGCTGTGGAGAAACAACATGGTTTAACATACGAGAAGGCAGAAACCAGTCAGCTGAAAAATTTTCCAAACCCTATATATCATA
>RJWT010036809.1:0-13180 GCA_004365215.1 Cuniculus paca | reverse complement strand
TTTTTTTTTGGTTGATGTTATTGTTTGTTCTCAAGTTCTGTGGCCAGTAAGCTGTGTGACACTTTTATTTTATCTTTAACACCTATGTGAGCTCTTTGATTATCTTATGAATGTGGGTCATCTGTCCAACCCTAAGGTCAGGGGTAGCCCAAATCTTGGGGTGATACCTCTGAACAGCACTTTGGTCACCTCTCATTTCTTTTTTGGGGGGGGACTTTAACCCATTTTGAGAAGGGACAGGCAAGCACCAACATACATCAATAGCCACAAGCTTGAGGCAATTTAGTAAAATCTATAAGCAAATTTTTACATGGAATAAGTCTTGTTTTCTGGATACCCAGGGCCTGGGTGAGACCTCGCCTTGGGCGGTTTTATGTACAGGTCAAGCATTGTTTATAAACAGCCCAAGCAATTGTAGTGAGTTGTGATGCATAAAAATGGCAGCCTAGTAATGTTTAGAATGTTCTTTCCCATGTGAGACTCTCGATGGAATTGTTTTACCAGCCAGGGGGTCCAGCACTTCCGGGATGGCTAGCCTCCCATCAGCAAATGTTTATTATCCCCCTTTATACATTTTACAGCTTCTCAGACAAACCAGGCCTTTTCATTTGGAGAGTAATTTGGGGTCTCTGGGAAGGATGGCTCTGGGATGAGAGATATAGCTATGGCAGCCCTTTTTAGGGCTGTCATAGTGGCCCACTTTGTTTTCTTGTCTGTTTCTCTTTTGGTTTTCTCTGGCTTTTATTGTTTCAGTCCTCTGGCATCCCCTGTAGTATATAATGTCCACTTTTCTTGGGGCCTATACAGCATTTAGGAGCTGTAATTTTTAAAAAATTTTATCTCTTTTTCTCCAAGTGTCAGGGAGTCACTCCTCTTTTGTATACTTGGAGTCAGTATAAATGTTAACCTTTGTGTCCTTTGCCAGCAAAAAAGCCCTTGTCAAGGCTATTAGTTTTATTTTCTGGGCTGAAGTTCCAGTAGGCAGAGGCTGGGCCTCCACCACAGAGTCTAGTCACCATTGTGTATCCTGTTTGTGGGGCTCTTTTTAGTATAACCATACAATCATGGGATGGGGGAGGCTCCTGGTTTGACTGTGAGCAATGTAACTGGTTATGGGTATTCATTTTCTCTAGTTACATGGGGATTTTCACATAAAAGCCCCTGCTACTGAGTCATCCTCAGATTTGACAACCAATGGTGTCCTCTCTGATCCACTGAGGTTATAACTGAGTGTGGTACTTGAGTGGTCAGTTGTCTCACAGTTAACTTGTTAGCTTTCTAAATTTGCAACGTGGTGGTGCTGCAGGCATCCTAAAGCATGGAGGCCATTGTGGGGCTAGAATCTAACTGTTCAAGTATGTTGTCAGATAACATCAGAATCTCATGATCTGGGTTAGTGAAGACTTCTATGGCCATTTGTGTGTGTGTGTGTGTGTGTGTGTGTGTGTGTCTACATGGACATATAGGAAGGAAGGGTTGGTTACATCTGACAGTCTTAAGGCTGGGGCCTGGATCAGAACCTTTTTGATTTGTTTAAATGTTTTTTCCTGGTCATCCTTACAGAGCAGGAGCTCTTTTTCCTCTGCTTTGGTGGCGTATCTGAATATAGTCTCTATTTTGTTTTTGTTTTTATTTTTGGCTTTGACCTGTGTCAATCCTTTCTGTTGTATTGTCTCCTCTGCTTGCAGCCACAGCCTTAGTGTCTCATTAGCCTTTAGAAGTGAGCACTCTAATCCTCACTTGGCCTTTTCATGAGCACATTTAGTTTTTATCTGCTACTATGCCTGTTGCTTTCTTTTTTCCCACAGCCGGGCCATGTTACATGTTTTTTCTGTAGGATGTGATTTAGCTGTGTAGTCTTTTTGTAAAGGAGGCACACTTGCTTTGTAGCTTTGTCTCTGTGTTACACCGAGTTGTCTCTAGCGTTACCTGTTTGCCCTGTCTCTGCCTGCTGTAGTCCCTGCTCTGCCTCTTTGGCTTGTAGTTGCAGTTCTAATGACTGTAGCGCCCTTTGCATTTTGTTTTTGTTTTTTGAGTTGTCCTAGCTTGAGCCTTCATGCGCAGGGCCAGTTTTGCCTCTGCCTGACACTTACGTTGGCTCTCTTCTGGCATTTGTCTCCATGAGCACTTGGACTTTTCTCGTGATTGCCACTTTTGGGTTTCTGTTTTCTTTGTCTGTGTACACTGATCCTATTGTTTATCTTTAGCCCTACCATGCTGCTGTTCAGTTGTCTCCAGCTGTAAGTGTACCATGTGGATCTCCTTTTTATGTGTAGCCTGTTGTGTTAGGTTGTCTCCATCTGTTGGGTCTTGGCTTGGATCTTTGCCTCTGAACTGTGCTGCAAATGTTGTAGCTCTTCTTAGATACTGTGTTTTTGCATGTTTATTGTTGTCTCTTTTTTTGTATTTATTTGTTTGTTTATTTTAAAGAGGATACAAGAAAGGAAAATAAAACAGAATAAAACCAATCAGAACAAACCAGAGTAAGTGATACAGGACTTTACAACATTACAAAATCAACAATAGTTACCATAATGGCTTTTGTTGCCTTCAAAATAGCTGCAGATACGTTTGGACACAGTAAAAATCAAACAGAACAGAATAGAATAAAAGCAGTAAAAATAAAACAGTGGATACAATAAAAGACTACAAAACAAGACAACAGTAAATTCAAAATGGTTACCATATATATCTTACTAATCACTGAGATTGCTGCTCATGTCACTGGGTATAACATAAACAAACAAAGCAAAAGAGAATAAAACCCAATGTAAAAAAACAATAAACAATGTAAGACTTCAGAGTGAGACTATAGGAAATCCACAATGGCTACCACCCTCAGGAGACCCCTCCTAGATGCCATGCTGGATAAGATATATGCATGCAAGTTTAGTTAAACAATATAAGCGCTAAGTTGTCTCTTTACTTCACCTGCTATCATTTCAGAAATTTCAGGTGTATGACTTCTAATTTCTTTTGCGTCTATGTCTTCTGGCCTTGTTCTGGGGGGACTGAGGTCTGAGATTGCACCTTGCTTGTTTTGACACTTTCCTGTGTTCCTCTGAATCAGCTGGTTGCTGAGTCCAGGGTGTTTCCTGTATTGGCTGCTTTTCCTGCAATGCAGGGGATTGGGCTAAGTACCTGGGTTCCTCTGATCTGAGGTTCCCGGGGTGGTGAAGAGGTGCTGGGTGGCTGCTCATCAATGTTCCCCCATGGCTGGAGAGCCCCAGGGGCATGGCTTCCTCTCCTCTGGGCCCATTGCAGCTGGCTCACTGAGGGGCATCACTTCTTCTCTTCCAGGTCTGCGGTGGTGGGCTCAGTGGAGGGTGTGGCCTTCCTTTCTCTTGGCCTGAGGCAGCAGGTTCACTGGGGAGCGAGTTGTTTCTTTCTAGTGAATTAACCATCGCCTTTCTAAAGTTCTGAAATGGCCAACAGACCACAGAAAGATACAGCTTTAGGCTCGTGCTTGATACCAACAGCTTCAGAAAACTGCCAGCCTTGATTCAGAGCCGCTGTCTACTGTTGTTTTTGTTTTCGTGCTATCTCTTCTCAAGTGTATTGTTGTAGTTTTCGTGTTTTTAGTTTCATTTGTGCCGTGGTTTTGGCATTTACCTCTGTCAACTATTTCAGTCACTGTGTTTTAAAGCTGCCTGTGAGACTGTGCTATCTTATGTTTAGTGTATGTTTGAGCTTCCTTGGCCTCCCCGTCACTTGTCGAGTTGCCTCTGTCATCATGTAGTCATGCTAGCCTGCTCCTGTGTTTTCTCTTTTGCCTGTACTCACTTTTGAGCAACCTCTTGGGCTAGCTGTAGCTGTTGAGCACACTTGTTCCATTTGCCCCCACAGCTATTGGGCCTTTTTTATCTTTGGCCTTGAGTCATTCGACTTCTTCCACACTGCCTTGTTCTGCCTTGCAGTTTTCTCCTTAGTTGTCAGACTTTTCTGTGTATGTTCTTCAGCCTGGCAGCGCCACTGTTTTTTTCCCACTGTCACTGCCAAGCAGCCCCCAGTTTTGTCTGCAAACACATTGTGGGCAATGTATTTTTGACATTGTCCTAGATGTGTCCCAACTTGAGTTTCAGTTCTATCTTGTCAGCAGTAGCTTTCTCAAAGCTCACCTTCAGTGTGAGGATCTTTTTCATGTGTTGCTGCTGCCTCAGTGTGTTTTTATAGCCCCTTTTGTTCCTTGAGTTTACTCTTTGATGTCTTGCCCAGCTGGAAGAGGCACTTCTCAATGTCAGCCTTGTATCATGTTGTCTTTTCTTTATCTCTGTGGCCCAAAGGTAATTCAGGACTAGTTTTGGAGTAGGTCCCTTTTTAGCAGGGGAACTGGACAGTTTGGAAGATAGAGGAAGTTATGTTGGACCTCTTATACCTTTTAGACCAGAAAAATGGCCTCTTTTGGGAACTCCAGTGGCTCTAACAATAGTCACGTGATTTTTGGATAATGACCCATGGAGCTGTGTCATTATCGAGTGTTTAGTTTATCACCACCAAAGTCCATCAATTGCACCCCTACTCACTGTGACCATGGGCTCCCAGGTGTCTAAGGAATGGAGCCTGGTCTGGCCTCGTCCTAGCAACCTTTAGTTTCTGTCAGTCCAGTGAGGCCAGCATCTGTTTTTCTCTTGGGGGCAATAAGCTTTGCAGGTAGCTGCCTAGTTTTGGAATTTTTATCATCTCTGTTATCACTTTTGGGCATTTATTTTTTCAGTGTCTGTATTTTTATGTCATACGCCTTGGTCCAAATCTAGTTTTGGTCAACTGGAAGATCCCTGCTCAGTTTGACTCCTGTTTTGTCTGTGTCCTTGTCTTTGCCCCTTAGTGATTTCTATTTTTTCTTTTGAGTGCTATTGTCAACAGATCTGGGTTTGTTTGTTTGTTTGTTTTTGAGCCTCCTCTCAGTTTTTTGTTTGGCCTCCTGGTCATGATTTACATGCACTTTGATAGTCATCTCTGAAAGCTGTGTCACATTGATGCTAGCAAAACCCTCTAGTTTTTGTCAGTAAGCAGCTAAACATGGCTAAAGCTATGTGTGTCTATTCTGAACTATATTTGGCCATGAGTCAATGTAGGGAAACTGATCCTGATGTCCTGCAGGTCCTCTGCTCCCAGCCACCATCCTATATACACTCTCAATAGTTTTTGTCAATTACCCCCAAACCCCAGTTGCCCATTTACCATCAAAAGAGGGCCAATCTATTTTATAAAGACAGAGAAACATATATAAAAAATTTTTTAAGAGTAATTCTTGGATAAGATACAAATTCAAACATCCAAAAAAGAAACATGGTAAAGACTAAATAAACCTCTTCTCCTTTACCCAAATATCTCAGATCACTTTTTAGAGGAAATCGCCATTATGAGTTTCTTATACATCCACCCCAAAACAGGCTGTACACATGCAAGCAACATATATATTTTCCTGCTGCATTTGTGTGTATGATAGTGTTAATATTTGTGTCTAGGTGGCTCCCAAGCCTCATGCAGTCATAGAGGCAGATGAATCTAGCGTTTGTGATTGGTTCATTGTCTAGCGCTGGGATTACTGGTGTGAGTGCTGCACCTGCCCAGGTGTGGAGCCGGCATATAATATACAGGAGGGAAGAAGGCCTGTTTTCCCCCATCTTTTGCCTTTTCACTCTTGTTGCTTGTGGGCCACCATGAACAGCTGCCCCTCAGCCATGCCACCCTGCCTTGGAGCTGGCTGAGTATAGACTGAAACCTCCAAAAGCTGTAAGAAATAAAACTTTCCTTCCTTCATGTTGGGTGTCAGGTATTTTGTTTCAATCAAAAAAAAAAAAAGGTAACCAAGACAGATAGCACTCTGTGTTTGCTCTTTTGCATCCTTTTATAATTCAGTAACATAGCTAGGATATTTTCTTTTCATGATACCAAGTAATTTCACCCTTTTTATTGATGCGTAGATTTCTACTATATAGCTATATCAGAATTTTCTTACCCAGCCCCAAGTCTGTGCATTTGACTGGTTTCTTTTGTTACGTGTCTTTATGCTCATATGTAAATATATGTTAGGGAGATTCCTAAATGTAGAGTTGCCAAAAAGCATCTACCTCCAATGAGGATGAACCAATTGCCTCCCACAAACAATGATACCAGGGCTCTTGTCACCACCAGACCATATTAAACTTTTGAATTTTTAATCTTATAAGTATCAACTGCATCTCATTAAACTGCATATTTGTATTTCTCTTATTAGAGTGAGCTAGAGCATCTTTTTTTTTTCTTTTTTTTTTTTTTTTTGGTCTTTTTGAGACAGGGTCTCACCATTCAGTTTAAGCTGGCCTTGAACTCACTTTGTAGCCCAGGCTGGTCTTGAACTCACAGCAACCCTCCTGCCTCAGTCTCCCGAGTACTGGAATTATAGGTGTGTGCCACCATGCCTGACTTCATCTTTTCATCTATGAATGCAATATGTCTCCTTTATTACAAACTGTTCACAAAATTTGTGCATTGTTCTATTTAATATTTATTTTGCATAATAACTTATATTAGGTATTTGTATGTTTAGGAGGCTAATCTTGGTCATGGGCATATGGTATTTTTCCTGTTTCATCATTTGTCTCTGATTTTGTTACAGTAAATTTGCCTTGCAGAAATGCTTGATCTTTTTCAACAAGGTTAAATGTTTTAGTAAGGCAAGAGACTATGGCAGCTCTCCCAGGAGGCAATCAGTTGTCTTGAGCTAAGTGGAGGAAAGTAGGTTTAAGGAGAGGGTCAGCTGATGTCTTAGATATGGCAGGAAGGGGCAGGTGAGGCAAAGAGAGGTGGACTCTGGTTTTTGGCCTCAGTAGCCAGGCAGACAGTGATGCTACTGACACACAGGCCAGATTTCAGGATGAGCCACTCTCCTACTGGCCATGGAAACGTGCAGCCACACGCCTGGTTTCATGAAGTGATGCACGTTCCAGCTGTCTGTCGTTCATTCATTGTCTCCTGAGGTTCTTTCCACCAAAGTGAGATGCTGAGTCAGCTAGCATTTGGTGCGTCTGAGACACTCACTACTGCGTTGCGTGTGTTACTACTGATGACTAGACGCCAGGTGCTAGCCTGGCTCCTTTCCTGGGTGGCCTCACCTGGTGTCTCCTTTTGATCTCTTCTGGGTACTTTAGCACACTCTGTGTAATAAACGGGGCACACTGATCCATCTCTGTGTTTGGGACTAGTTTGACTAGTTTTCCCTGAGTTTACAGGAGTTTAACTGATTAGTCAAGGTGGTTTAGCAACTGGGACTGCAAACCAGTGACAACAACAATGACAATAACAACAAATCAGACTAGTTTGTACATAGCAAAGGGCCGTCATCATCTTTGAACTCAGCTGGTGGAGGCAAAGATGAAGCCTGATTTTAAGAGACTGAAAAAATAAAGTTTCACATAGGTTGTTAATCCCTCTCTGCAGCATAATGGATGTTGGCGCACAATATGAAGATCATCTTATTGAAAGAGGAGAAATGATGTTTTTCTCTTTGAATGCTGTCCTCTGGGAATTGAAGCTAATCTTGTGGAAATATTTGAAAGTCTGTTTTAAATCTATCTTTTCCATGTATTCCTTTGACAGTAAATTCAGTGCATAGCATTACTGGATACACATGCCTTCGACCAGCTAACAACTTGGTTAGCTAACAATTTGGATAGCATCAATGGCTGAAGCAGATTACCAGCTCTTTCTGTGATCACGTTGCCTGATCCCTGGTTGTCTTCCTGAAGTTTATTTTATTTCCGGGTATATCACAAGATTTGAAATAAAATTAAGTACAGTTAGCCCTCTGTGTCCCCAGGGTATGCACCTGTGGATTCAACCAACCACAGATCCAAAATATTTTATTTTAAATTGCATCTGAACAAGTACAGAATTTTTCTTTGTGATTTTCTCCTAAACAATACAATATGGCAGCTACTTGCATATCCTTTGCATCACATCATCTAGAGATGGTTTAACGGAGGTTGTGCATAGGTTGTATGCAAGATATCTGCTGTTGAAATGTTTTATTTTACACGGAGGTTAAGAAGCCTGTGGAATCACACACCCTCGTAAGTGCATAGGTGAGAGTTGTCCCCATCTTGCAAGCGGGTGTGTAGGGCACACAGGAGTGGTTTCAGGTGGAAAGTACTAGAGAACCACCTGGAAGAGCCAGTGGCTCTACTGGACTCCACCCTGAGGAGAGGGGCTTCAAATAATTTGTCCCCTGTGGAAGCCTTGACAACTAAAGTCATCTTTGGAGCCTCCTGGAGCCATTCTTTAGCATTGTTGGTGAAGAAATATGTGAACTGGGCACAGGAGGGGGAGTATGCGTCCCTTGGAGGAGAACACGAGGAAATGCTTGACATCAACTTCCCTGGTGCCGGCTTCCCTGAGCCCTGGCTCTGGACACAATCTGCTCGGGTTAAGGAAATGGAAAAAGAGAAAAGAGCGTGATGACAGCTTCTGGGAAAACAAGAAGCAACAAAATGACATCTGTTAAAACAATCAGAAAAAAAAAATCATCTGCAAGAAAAAATTTTGTAAAAATCCTTAAAAATAAATATCTTCTAGAATGCGATTAAAAAGATATACACAGTAAAGCATGCTAATCCTAAGTGAACAGCTCTGTGAAAGGTGTTTAGAATGACTGTGTGCTTGCTTTCTTGCTTGCTGGATTTCACAAAATTTCAAGTGACGCATTTGGTTTTACAGTCAAGCAAGATGTGCTGTTTTTTCCAGTGGCTTTAAGCACACTAGCGCACTCTGTGCATCTTTATTTCTCCTTCAGCAGCTATTTATTTGGTTTTGTAATTATTTTTAACAGGCTCACACTGCGTAGCCCAGGTTGGCCTCAAACTCCTGGGCTCAGGCGATCCTCCTGCCTCTGTCTCATGAGTGTCTGGAATCCCAGGCCCATGTCACTGTGCCTGGCCTGCCGGATACTTTTATGGTTCCACCCCTATGGCACTTCTAGTGTTCACCGATCTTGTGGCATCTCTCTTGTGCTGGCTCTGCTCCCCCATTGCAGGTTTCCTCCAATGATCCACATTCCTGACTTTTCCAAACTTCTGCGGTCTCCATTGCACCTTTGGCTTCACACTCATAGCTTCACACACTGCCCTCTCAGGGGCACACTGCCTGGCCTCCCAGGCCCTCCGAAATCAGGGTGGAAGCCTTCTTAACCTCTGAGCTTGTGCATTCTGCATGCACCTAAAACCAGCACCACGTGGATGATGCCGAGGTCTGCAGCTAGTTGGAGCAGTAGCCAGGCTTTCCTCTCTCTTGGCTATAGTGGTCGAGCGCCTGGATCGCTGGGCACTCTGAGCCTGATTCTGAGGAACAGATTCTCTATGCCGCCACCATTCTGGAAACTCTTGGGGCCTCTGCCGCCATTCTGGAACATGGTGCTGTGAGGCTTTCTCCTCAAGGCAAAGTCTTCCCCCTTTGCAGTTTGGAAGCTGCAAAGGTTCAAGACTTGCTGCTTTTTCACAGCCTTCAGGCCATCTCTTATATTTCTCTATTCCTCAGCAGTCGAGGTTTCAACTTTATCTTTACAGTCCATAGCTTTATTGGAGCATCCTTTCTGGCCAAACTCACGTTTCAAATCACCCTGCTGGGCTCTGTGCTCTTGATTTGCAATATAAATCTGGCTAAAAGCCCCCAACAATAGCCATGCCATGGCCTCAACATTCAACTGCCTTGAAATTTCCTCTGCCAGTTTAATCAGTCCACCATCCTTAACCTTAGCCTCAGGCAAGTCTCTGGACATGAGCAAAATGTAGACAAACTTTCTGCCAAGCCATAACATACATCAACTGGAGTCCAACACCCAATGCAGTCCTTCTTCCCAGCAGAAACCTCTTGAACCTGGTCTTTACTGGCAGACTCTCTATCAGCCTTCTGGTCTCCTGAGTTCAGACCAGAATCTCCCATGCAGAACAGCCTAAGCTGTTGCAGCTCTATACATTCAGGTGACATATCTGAACCTTTCCAAACTCTTCCCACAAGCCATTTCCAAAGGCTCTTGAACCACATGGTCAGGTACAGTCACAGCAATGACCACACTCCACTGGTACCAAATTTCTGTCTTAGTTACTTTTTTCCGTTGCTGAGACAAACACCTGACACCAAAGTGAAGCAAGGAAAGGTTTATTTAGCTCACAGTTTCTGGAGATTTCAGTCCATAATCAGCTGGGTCCAAGGCAGGGTGGCACGGCACAGGGACAGCACTTCAAGGCGGCAGCCAGAGCAAAAGAAGGCAAAAGCCCAAGCCTCTCCTCCTCCCTGTATTGTACACAGGCCACCCCCCCATCCCCACCCCCCACCCCCGGCCTTCCCAGGGTGGGTGTAGCACTCACAAAATGTCCTTGCCCTCCTTTGCACAGGATGAGGATATTTACAAAGTAAGAACCCTGGCTCCCTGCTGAGTCTCTCAGTTAAACTTCTAAACTTCTCAAGTTGACACAATGTATTAACCATAAGAACCCCTTACTTCACACATCCAGTGCCAAGTAAGTCTTAAACAGCTTCCTAAGTACCTTTGCACCTGCCTCTTCTTCCACAGTTTAATGAACAATCTTTTACTATTACAACCTAGAACAAGATATTAGACAGCTCTAGCACACAAAGAGTTCACTATTCAGAGTGTAAACAGTTTAGTTAGGATACTTGTTTTGCTATTGTGTTGGTTCTGAGCCGCCAGATGTTCTCAGTCTGATCACTCAGCTGGCTTTCCTAGCAACCTCTCAGATGCCAGGAAGGCAGAACAGGGACCCTAAACCCCTTGCCAAGTAATTCAGATTAACACAAGCTAGAAGGGGAATGCATGTTATCTGCCCTAGTCATTCGGTGACAATGCTAGAGTCCATCTTCTGTGCTCCTCCACATTATGTTCTTGTCACTCTCCCATTGCAGTTTTGTTTCCTTCTTTGCAAATCTAGACAGGCTCGGAGACTTGCTTGTCCAGGAGAATGCAGCAAATGGGATATCCTGTGACTTTCAAGGTCAGGTCACGAAAGCCTTGCAGCTTCTACTTAGAAATCTTGGAGCCCTCTCTTTTGGAATATTTTCTCGTTGGAGCCAGCTGTCAGGCTGTAAAAAGCCACATGGTGAGGACATGTTCGGGTGCTCTCATTGATAGACCCAGCTGAGCTCTCGAACAATAGCCAGCTTCAACCACATGTCATGAGAGTGAGTGACCGGAGCTCAGCCCAGACAAATCCTCAGCTGACGTCTAACTGCGACTGCATGAGAGACCCTAATGGAGAACTTTCCAATTGAACTCAGTCACCCCATAGGATTATTAATGGGTTGTGATGCATTCATAGATAAACAAAACACCTGCCATCCTGGATGAAATAGGGCTCAGGGAAAATAAAATCAACAAAGCACATGTTGAGCATGAGATTTTCTGGAAGATAGCATGTAGTTGAGTTGGGGAGAGGGGGCATTTACATAAGAGAGTCACAGGGGAGTCACAGTAACATGTGACACAAATAGACACAGGTAGGGGACAAAAAGAACAGAGGGAGCTAGGAGGTCACCATGGGAAGGGGGCCCGAAGTGGGAGCTAGCCGATGGGGGACATTCCGGCTGAGAAGCAGGAGGCAAGGCTGCAGCATGGATATACATATGCTTTTAGAAATGGGCCTAAGCTCAAAGACAAAACAGACCGATGTGGCTTGAATTTACTAACTCACATAGCAGGTGGTAAAGTTGGGTGGGCTTTAAAGAGCAACCAAATGGCTTATCAAGAGAAAAGCCAGGGAAAGAGTTTAACATGGAAGAGCCATTCGCATTTAGGTGAGAGAGATAAAGCTACAGAAGTGAAGGTCCCCAAAGGGAAGAGCCCCAGATAACTTCAATTGTGTGCGGAGAGTATATAATCCTTTAAACACCATTTACTTTTTATAAAATCCAGTTCCCTCAGAAGCAACCCCACACTGACCAGGAGGAGGAAGGAGGGCCATTCCCGGAAGGAAACCAACGCAGATTATCATCTGTAAGGAGAAGGATGGTAGTTGTGAGTGGTTCCTTTCTAACAAAGAAGAAATTTGGGGATCAAAGTAATCTAATGGGAACAAAGCCCACTGATACCAGAAGGTGAGGACAGAGCCAAAGTAGCCATTTCAGTTACCGGGCAAGTCCTGCAGGAAAGAAGTTCACTTTGTCTCATGGCTCCAGAGACTGGGAAGGTGCAGGGCCTGGGGCCGGCATCTGCTTGGCTTCTATTCGCGCTGCATCACAGCGCGGCGGCCGGAGGGTAGAAGGGTGGGCATCACGAAAGGGAAAACAAGGAAACTTGCAAACCGTTCTGCAGTTAAGGAACCCATTCCAGGGACATGAATCCATTCCTGAGGGCTCTGTCCTCAGGACCAAATTCCCTGTCACCAGGCCCCACCTTCCGAAACTGTTGAGTTGAGAATCGAGGTTCTAACACATGCGCTTTTGAGGGACACACTCAAGCCATAGCCAAAAGGGATGTCTTAAATTCACTTCATCACAAGTCCACACAATATTTACGATATTTTTGTTAAGTAGAAGTCATCTTTCCAAGCTGCAGGGGGAACCAACAGTTGAATGCAATATTGTATTAGTTGAAGTTTTTCAGAGAGACACAACTGATAGGATGTATATGAATCTGTGTGCATTTACAAAATGAGAACGAACTAACTAAATATATATATTTACATAGGATTGTAAGTGTGTATTTATTTTAGGAATTGGCTCTGATTGTGGAGGCTGAGAAATTCCACCACCCATCATCTGCACGCTGGGAAACCAGGAAACCCTGGTTGTAATTTGTTCTGAGTCCGAAGCACGAGAGCCAGGAGTGCCAGCACCTGAAGGAGAAGATGATGAGGCCCAGCTCAAACTGGGAGAGGGAGAACTCAGCACCGCTGTGTTCTTCTGTTCCATTCAGCCCTCAGCAGACTGATGATGCCCCCCTACCCCTCTGGGAAGAGCCAGCTGCTCTACTCAGTCCATGAATTCAAAGGATACTCCCTTCTAGAAACACTTACAGACACAGCAGAAATAATGTTTTATCAGCTGTCTGGGCAGCCCTTAGCCCATTTATCTGGTATGTAAGGGTAACCATCACAGATAAACCATCACAGATACACACTGTTGAGAAAGATGTCTACTCTTTTAGGGATGGGAAGAAGGCAATTAGCTAAGTTCTAAATATCCAACA
>RJWT010036808.1:0-13186 GCA_004365215.1 Cuniculus paca | reverse complement strand
AACAAGTCTGGGAGATACAGTCAAGGAAGAAAATGGAAATCGCACATATGAAATCTCCAAGAGGATAGTTACTGAAGTAAAGAAACAACTTCATGAGACTGTAAATGTAATCAGATTAGAAATAATGTCTCAGATAAAAGAAGAAATCACAAACATAATGAAAGAATTGCTGAGCACATCTAAAGAAGACAGATAAAAAAGAGGAGCATAGGAAAATGATGGGAACCTTGAATGAACAATGTAGAAAGGAATTACAATTAATGAAACAGATTCAATGAGATATCCAGGAAATTAAAATGTCTATCAAAAGTGGCAAAACTGCTTGAAAGAGACTGAAGATAGACTTTCAGACCTTGAAGACAGGATTGCAGCTAGTGATTGTGAAAGGAAAGACCTCTTAAAAATAACAAGGAACCAGGAAATAACAATCCAATGACTGCAAGTTGATGCACAGAAAAATAATTAAGAGTGATAGGTGTCAGAGAAGAAACAGGAGTCAACACAAATGAAATTAAAAAGGCTATTTACAGAAGTAATAGCAGAAAACCTCCCAAACATGGGAAAAGGATCTGGCATTCAGATAAGCAAGGCATACAGAAGTCCAACTAGCCATAACCAAAGTAAATCTATACCCAGACATATAAGAATCAAGATCCCAGAAATTCAGCACAAGAGCAAAATATTAAAAGCTGTTAGAGAAAAGAAACAGATCACCCACAAAGGAAAACCTATCAGAATCACAGAAGACTTCTCAACACAACCATCAAATTGAGAAGAGTTTAGAGTGAAGTGTTTCAAATCCTGAAAGAAAAGAACTTCCAACCCAGATTGATGTACCCTGCAAAACTATCTTTCCAAATTGATGGAAAAATAAGATACTTCCATGATAAAGAATAATTGAAGGAGTTCATAACAACCAAACCAACCCTACAGAGAGTGCTCAAGTACATTCTAGAGAGAAATAGTGATAACTATGGTTACAGGAACAGCAGCAGAGAATTGCCAAACAAGACAGGCAATTGAATGAAGGGGAAAAGTGGAGACCAACAGCCGGAGAATAGCATGACAGAGATGAACCAATCTATGCTGGTTGTAACCATTAATGTAAATGGCCCCAATTCACCAATAAGAAGAAACACAGGGAGAGTGCATCATAAAACAAGATCCATCAGTATACTGTAGACATGAAATACATTTAACTTGAAATAAATTCATAGACTGAAAATCAAAGGAGAGAAAATTGTTCCGTGTGACAGGAGACCAGAAAAAAAGGAAGAGAAAGTTGCCCATTCACTGCAGAATGGATAAGAAAGACATTGTATTTTCATACAATGGAAAGCTACCCAGCTATTAAGTAGGGTAATCTTGAGGATCTTGTAAGTAAATGTATGCAACTGGAAATCATGTTCATGGTTGAAACTGTTTGAACTCATACAGGTGAATCCTAGCATAAAAGACAGAAGGAGTTAGTGGGATCCAAAAAGCACAATAGACACTGTGAAAGTGATAGGGGAGGAAATACCTAGGAGGGGAAGGTAGTAACCACTGTTAATTTCTTATTATCTTTTCTTGAACTCCTGTAACATTTTTGTGATTTGTTAGGTTTGGCTTTGTTCTGTATTGTTTTGTTAGATTTTACTGTGTCTGATGGTATAGGCATCTATTTTAAAGATAATGGAACATATTATGGTAACCATTGTTGGTTTCCTATTGTCTTGTTTGAACTACTATAATACTTTCATTCTTTTGTTTAATCAGTTTTATTCTGTTTTGTTTTATTTGATTTTATTGTGTGTAATGGTATGAATAGCTTTTTTGAAGAAAACGAGACATTTTGGTAGCCATTGTTGATTTCCTACCATCTTGTTTTGAAGTCCTATAATGCTTTAATCTTTTCTTTGATTAGTTTTATTCTGTTGTGTTTTATTTGATTTTACTATGTGTGAGAGCATGGACGACTGTTTTGAAGAAAATGAGACATTATAGTAACCATTGTTCATTTCCTGTTGTCTTGTTTTGAAGTCTTGTAATGCTTTCATTCTTTTGTTTTGACAGGTTTTAGTCTGTTTTCTATGAGTTGATTTCAATATGTGTGAAAGTATGGACAACTGTTTTGAAGAAAACAAGAGATATCATGGCAGACGTTGATTTCCTATTGTCTTGTTTTGAAGTCCTGTAATGCTTCCATTCTTTTGTTTTGACTGGTTTTATACAATTTTGTTTTGTTTGAATTTATTGTGTGTGACTGTATGAACAACTATCTTGAAGAAAACAAGAGACACTATGGTAGCCACTGTTGATTTCCTGTTGTCTTGCTTTGAAGTCGTGTGTTGCTTGCATTGTTCTGTTCTGATCTGCTTTGTTCTGTTTTGTTTTGTTTTTAAGTCTATTTAAGATGAAAAACATTAAAAATATATTTCAACTGAATTGAGTTACAAAATGCAAAGCAGATTAATAATGCACTTTTGTGAATATGCCTGGGTAGATCATGGGGGCATGACCTTGCAGTTTATAACACTTTCGTTTTCCCTTTAGGATTGTTCCCTTACTGTGTTTCCTAGCTGCTATGATCAAAGCCGTGCTCTTCTTGCTTGCTGTTTCTGACTCAGAACTCACCCACAATGAACTGAGTGCCATGAAACCAGGTGCTAAATGAATGCCTTGTCATTTGAATTGTTGGTATTGAGTGCTTTGTCTCAGCAATGGGAAAGTTGAATAACCCATAAATATAACACTTTATATGAGTATAGAATTTGAAAGTGAAAAGTACCATGGAGAACAAATTCTGAATTTCCTAGTCACTATTTGTTGGGGATTGTTCTTCCTGATGAGCAATGCTTAAGAAAGTAGGTCTTGGGGTGGTGATATAGTTCAGTGTCATACTATTTGCCTTGTGTGCAATAGGCCCTGGGTCAAATACTCAACACTACAAAAACAAACAAATGGATCAACAAAATAACAGAGAATTAGCCTTGAGCAAGAATCTCTAATGTAACTAACTAACACACTAAGGTCAAACAGAACTCTATAATGCCATCTAAAACACACAATCCATTTTAACCATGAGAAAAACTTCAGATGAATCCCTCCTAAGGGACATTCTATGTATTGCAATAACCTAGAAAACTGTCTAAGCCATCAAAAAACAATGAATGTCTGAGAAAATATCACAAACAAGAGTAGCCTGAGGAGATAGAACAGCAAAATGTATTTCAGTGACCTGGATTGGATCCTGGAACAGCAAAAGATATTAAAAAAAAAAGAAAAAAAACTAAGGATATTTTAATAAAATATAAAGTTAGTGGAAATGATGTATTAATATTGATTCAATAACTGTAACAAATAGTCCTATAAATGTTACCAGAAATGAAGTGTACTGGAATTCTGTATTATTGTTGTAGTATCCATTAATCTGAAAGTATTTATTAAAAGCTGAGCATATTCTATTTAAATGAATTAATAATATGAAAGCTGAAGGATAGATCATTATGGTTGTGAGATATAAAGTCTACATATTCTAAAAATTCTGACAGGTGATAAATTTTATTTTTTTTTTTTTGCGGCACCGGGGATTGAACTCATGACCTTGTGCTTGCCGGGCAGGCACTTAGACCGCTGAGCTAGATCCCCAGCCCAGGGTGATAAATTTTAAATTTATATCTACATGATCAGAATAAATTTTGTTATTTATAAAAAGATATTAATGATGAGGAAGACTTACTTGTTCATCTAGCTCTAAATTACTGTGACAGTATGAAAGATAAAAAAATGTTTGAAAATTCAACGTTTGAAGACAACATTCTTATGTATATAGAAAAAAATGTTTTGTTTATGTTCACTGATGGATCATTTTATACACCTATATTTAGTTTCTTTGTGTGTGTGTGTGTGTGTGTGTTTGAGACAGGATGTCACTATGGAGTTCAGGCTGGCCTTGAACTCATTTTGTAGCCTGAGCTGCCATTGGACTCACAGTGATCCTCCTTCTTCAGCCTCTCTAGTGCTGGGATTACAGGCTATATTTAATTTCTTAAAACAATTGTAACATGCCGGGCCTGGTGATGCATGCCTGTAATCCCAGCACTCAGGAGGCTGGGATAGGAGGATTGTTGCAAGTTCCAGACCAGCCTGGGTTACAAGGTGACCTCAAGGCCAGTCTGAAAGGCATAGTGAGAGCCTGTCTCAAAAAGACAAGGGATAGGGATAGCTCAGTGGCATAAGTGCCTACCTGGCAAGCATGAGGTCGTTAGTTCGATCCCTGGTGCTGGAAAAAAAGATTACCTTTGTAGATTAGGAGACCCTTTGTAGATTAGGAGATGAGTTTTCCAACATGTAGAAGGACATCATTGCCAGAAATTTTCTTGTAGCACACACATATACAAACACACACATGCGTGAACACACATGAACACACACACACACACACACACACAGATTGATTCATTCTCTCCAAACTATCCTCAAAGGTAAATAGTTATGGGATATTACAAGTCAAAGCTAATGAAATAAACCACCCTCTTTCACTATGGGCAAGAGTAGCAAGTGAGTGAATTACAGATGGACTTGGATCTTCTCTAATGCATGGAGATCTCTTCTCTTTTATGAGAAGTGCCAAGTTTTCTACATGAAACAAAGTAAAGGACACAGAACTATCTGTTTTACTCTGGTCATTATGGATAAGGTGATTCCACAAAGGGTTGTCAACCAAGATCCAATGGTAAAACAATATGTATTTATTTGAGATGGGACAAAATTATAATCATCTCAAAAAGTTTTAATGACAGTGAATTGGTTAATAAATGTTTTTGTGTGCCTTAATAATCTCTTTCTTCTGATAAAAATAATACTAATGTTTGCTATCCAGATATACCCAAAATACAACATATCACTTTAACAAATTCAAAAAATTAAAAAGAGTTCTGTACAGAAAAGAAAGAACTTTATATTTAGCTGGATAAAAATTTCCATAATGACTTTCAACACTTACATATTACATGCAGCCTTGTTATGCTTTAATACTTTAATATTAGTTTAAAATTTATAGCTACATATAAAATATATTGCATTTACTTCTAGAGCATTTATTATTGTTTAATATGTAGATAAATATTTTTAAAATTTCTGAATTTCAGTCAAATGTAAACTAATAATCAGAGAAATTATCTTTCTTATGATAATTTTTTTTTCATCTATTGGAAAAGAGGAAAATAGGAAAAGGGCCACAAAAAAGAATTATGTTTCCTCTAGCATTGATTCTCAAAAATTAAAGTATTAAACCTTTAATTGTGGAGATTTTAATTGTTCCTCTTTTACTGATTCTTTTTCAAATATCATTAATAGCTTCATTATGTGGACTTGGTTATTAAATCTCTAAAACACATGATATGCTTTAACTAAATACAATGTGGTAAAATCATTTAAATTTTGCTTTCTGTAATAGCTCTGCCCTTTTCTCAGCTCGGAGGGCATGTTTTCTGCAAGATAGGGAATGATGTCATTTTGTGCAGAGAATAATTTACCACCTGCTGGAAGGAGGAGGCGTATTGTGGCAGCTGCATTACTGATTTGAAAAATGCAGCAAAATATAAATGTATGGATGAGTATGTCAGTGTACTGGGTGGGGAGTTGTAACATGCTTTCCCCAACAACAGCTGGAAAATTATTCTAAGCCTAAAATAGTGTCTTTTGGCTTCAAACCAAATGTTTCTATCACTGGTGCTATAAAGAGCAAAAACACTATGAATTCCTTATTCTCTTTACTGAGGTAGCATTTTTACCAAGTGATATGAGATATCGCTTTGGAAGAGGATGGTATGAAATGAGTGAAAGATATGCTTTATGACTTGACTCGTTTTCAAATAGGATACATAATCTTCAAAAAAAGATCAAATAATATCTTTGGATTTCTTGCTGTTTTCCTTTAAAAACTGACCTTTCATAAAGAAAAATACATTTTTAAAAGAAATGTAAAAGTTCCTTTGCAGCACTATAAAATGCCGGTAATAACGTCAGACAAAATCTGTCTCTAAGTCACTAATTTAATCAATTATGAATGAAAAGAAAGCTCTGTGTGTTTATAAAGAATTTAATGAATGGATGAGCTTGTGCAGCAAGTACAATCAAATTATGGAAACCTGCAAACAATTTTTTTCTTATATAGTTTGGCTAATGTAGAAATTGTCTCCCAGAATCAAACGTTAAGCTGTTTTTATTCAAAATGAAAGACGACTGGTATCTACGGATACACAATATTCTTTCTTAACACATGGTATTTAGCAGGTGTTCCTAGTCATCTTCAGTGGGACCAGACTTTTACATCACTCTCAGTTATTTAACCAATAATATTCTAAATGTCATATTTAAAAAGTAGCACTAACATTTTAATTCCCTTTTGATACTATCATTCTTCATAATTTATACTACAATTTAAAACATTTCCATAAGCATAAGTCATTTTACACACTAAGTAATCAGATTACTTTTCCTACTGCTGTATATTAATGATTTCAGCAAGAATTAAAACTTAAAGTTAGGTTCACATAGCAGGTAATTATTTGATTAATTCTCTTATCATTGTTTAAACAGGTCATTCAAAATAGAAAAGATCATGGTAGTGTAGATATTTTTTTCTACTGTTCTTTGAATCAAATGAACCTTTTTTTTGGTTTCTATCTGTTTTGTAGTGTTGGAAATATACATTTCATTTAAACATTGTCTCTCACTATTAGATATTTTCACATGAATGGTGAATAATTCATTGGTTTGAAATCACTATATTTTCACTCTGAAAAGAAATCTATGTGCATTTCAATTAATTTGGTACACATTTTTACTGTTGAATGATTTGTCACTTTGTAAGTGTTAAAACGTGTCCACAAATTAAATACCAACAAGTCTCCTATCTTTAAAGACATAGAGTCTTTTTCTTTTTTTTCTTCAAGATGGTGTGGTTCATGACTGCTTGATAAGTAAATCAATGTGGAACTGACGCTATGTGACGGTTAAGGGGTGGGTTATAAAAGATGAGGAAGCATCTTCCTGGTTTTGTGAGAAGCTTACACATAGAGAAGACATCACCACATAAAAGGTTTCACTAATCAGACATAACCATCCCAGAGAGGCCACATGTGGAAACCTTAGTCAACATTACCAGACAATAACCAGCAATAACCAGCTACACTGGGTACCAAATCTATAGGAGACTTCAGGTGACTGGTTCCCAATTAGCTATGAACTGAAAATCTTAGAAAAACAGAAATTTCAACCCAAGCTATTTCAAAATTCTTGAACCAGGAAATTGCGAAGCAAATAAAATCATTGTTTTAAACTGCTAATATTGGGCAGGGGACATTGCTTAGTGGCACAGCACCTGCCTGACAAACTCAAGGTAATGGGTTTGACCCCCAGTACCAAAAGAAATAAATAGAATAAAAAATTTAATTTAATAGTTAAGTAATTATTTGACTATAAATGACAACATCATTTGTTCTTATGTATTACCTCTTTAGGAAAAAAATCAATTAGTTAATTAATATTGAGTAACTCTACTCTTTAGCTTCCTAGTGCCATATGGTGTGAATCCTTCTCTTGAAAATCATTAATTCCTGTGTGCTTAGGTGCTGAAGGCAGTGACTGGAAAGTGAAGAGATTTTCACCGAATAGCGTGTAGCATCTTACATGAAAAATTTCATTGGAAGTAGTCTCTAGAATGCTACGACTCTCGTTCCATTCTAGTACTCAGTCAACACAAGGTCATCTCAATCGCCATAAAATGTGATTACACATTGATACTTTCGGTCAAAATAATAATGCAAATTTTGGCTGTAATTGGTGTTTCTTTTTGTTCTTTGCTAATGCTTATGAGAAAAAGTGAATATGTCTCAGTAAACACTGATTGTTTCTTTTTATTTGTGTAAGTTAACTTTTCCTAACTATTGTAGCTACTGCATCATGGATGTGTCATTGGCCTTTCTATTTTCCTGATTTCCATATTAATTTATTGAGGAATTACGGAGGAACACTCTGTTCTTAGATAAGTTCCGAAAGAGATAGATTTTTGTCCCTCTGAAATTCTAAGCCTGCTAGCTTTTACCCTCTAGAATGTTTCCAAGAGTCATTTTGCAGTGAATGATATTAAGATATGAAGCCTCTCAAGAAAGTCTTGACTACTGAAATTACCAGTAGCTATGAACTCCAAATTCACTGATCCTTCATACGATTTTTTCATGCCTCCTTTGGTAGCCTGATTTCTGAATAATCCCTCCATTTTCTTCTCTAGTAAAGAACTTCTACCCTAAAAACCAGCCAGTTTAGTTAGTAGTGCTACTCTGCTTTTATTTAGCCTATTGCATTCTTTAAAAAGGGAGTCTCTCATAGCTCTCATCTGTGGGCTATAGCTTTCCATCTACCTAAACTTTATGTATCTGGAGGTACATTTTGTAATATGGGGATGTAAAATGTTTCATTCAATAGTTTGCTTATTGATTTTGGAGTTCATATATATGGTCAGAGAATACAGTCTAAGAAATCAATTCAGTGAAACATATTTGTGATTCTCTTGGGAAGTAGAACTTCATTTGTTTTAAGTAAATATCTGTACGATTTAAAAGAATGTATATTATGTAGTGCATAAGGTTGCATAGATTATGTAATTTTGGTTCCTTTATTAACATCTTTTATTTGTTTTATCTATCAATTTTGTAAAAATGGTATATTATAATGTTTAAATTTTTTATTAGTCACTTTTGAGGTGCTGGAACAAAATGCCTGGCAACCACAAATTAAAATAGGAGAAATTTATTTTGGATCATAGTTTCAGAGGCTTCGGTTCATGGTTAGTTGGTTCCAAAACAGAAACATCGTGATGGAATAGCAGGTAGAACAGAGCTTCTTGACCCATGACAGTTGGGCAGAAAAGTCATCTTTCAAAGATATGCTCCCAGGGCTTTACTTCCTCCAACAAGACGCCATCTTATACCAGCCCGTTTAGCCATTAATCCTACTACAATGTTAGGGGACTGTAATCCCCACCTCTAAACACATGAGACTTTTGGGAGACACTTTCTATCTAAATCATAACAACTTCAATTATTGATTAACCTCGTTTTTCATTTCTTGTGTCTCTTTCTACCTCAAAGCTGTGCTAAGTAATGGGAATAATTATAATAAGACAATCTATGGTTCCATTGGCAGTTATAAATTCAATTTGTATCAAAATTTTTACTTTAAAATTTACTCTATGATTTTATATTGACTAGCTTAGCTTTTGTCGGTTATCATACTATGGCATGATGTTTTCTTATTAAATATTTCATTTTAAATATTTCTGCAACTTTGTAAAGTATGCTTTACAGAAAACCTATTGCTGAACTTTTACAGGGAGGTTTGCCAGTCTGCACATATCTTTTTAATGAATGAGTTTAGCCAATTTGAAATAATTTCAGCTTATTTTATATTAACATTTCTCCATAATTTAAAACTTAGTTATTTCACTTTATTCTTTAATTTCTCATTTCCTAACTTTCAGTAAGAGACCAAACCTTTTGTAGTTAATTTTTAGTATTATATTTTATGCACTTTTTCTATAACATGTGATCACACAATCTTTAAAACTGCACAATGTATTTTATTATCAGATACATATGCACTGTCCCTATATGACAAGTGACAGTTAATTGCACCTCATCCTCTTTCATTATGACCTATATTGATGTAACCTGCAATTTGAAATCTAAATTGAATGGACTGATGTACAGTACTTATTTCACAAGGTTGCTGTGAGGTTAAAATACCATAACACGTACAAGTCTTCCATCTGTGCCTCTGCATATAATGAATAATCAATGTAGGTAAAAATGTAATCATCGTTATGGATAAAGTTCTGTGTCTTATCGTTTACATGATAAGTATCACTGTTTTAATATTTTATTTCTTATAATCGAACATTCAGTCCTCTTCAGGAAATGGCCAATAGGCACTAATATAACTGAGGATATTTTCAGTTTATATTTAAGTGCTTTCATTTCTAAACACAAAATTTATGCCATATAATACAAAATTAGTAAACTTATGGTTTTATGCTTTTTGTTGTAATTAAGAATTATGTCTAATTTAAACAATAATTTTTCTTTAAGGTATTTTGCTTCTATCTCTTTAGATACTGAAAAATTTTTCATTGCATTTGATGCTTTTAAACTTTTCTATGTTATCTATGCAAGTTAACTCCTGAATAGTCTTATATGTTTGTCAACCTACAGATCTATACAAATCTGAACAAGAATGTATTTCTCAAATTTTTAGAAATTTTAGTCTTTATTTCTTTAAATGTTCCTACTTTCTTTCTGTTTTTGCTTCTCAAAATATTTGCATAATTAAATTTATATTTTATATTACATAAAATTGTTTTATATAACAAGAAAGGTTACACATTTATATATAAAAATTAAAGTAAATATGTCAATTTAAAGCAACAAGACCTTTACCGTGAATGGTCTTTTATCAATGGTAATTGAGATTATCAATCCATCAGTTTAATGTAACACAAACCAATTTATATTCATTTCTATTATTGTCTCTAAATTATATACCTAAGATATACTCCCTCCATTTATTGTGAGAGTGTAGAATTGCTTCTCAGGTCCTGCTCCTTTACTATTAGTTTGACACTAATCAGTTCAATTGTTTCTGAAAAAGTGTTGTATGATTTATAGTGAACTTATCAAACCTCTTCATTACACTTTCTCTCTAGTTAAAATTGAGTAAACACTATCACAATAACATGTAAATTTAAAATAAAAGAAAAACCAGAATTGTTTAGAACAAGCAAGTATAATTTTCAAATAAATGTTATGATTTCTAGAAATTTTTATGTTAAAATGTACCCTCTTGTTAAAAAAGGAGAAAGTCTATCTTATAAATGCATATTATTTTTAATAAGCAAAAGCTCATTGAAATGAATGAGACCTTTGCACCATTTTACCCAAAGCAATTTTGTGTAATAAGAAAAATTCCTTTGGGGTAGTCTATTATGGAATTTAACTTTAGTTCAGTAAATTGTTTCTCTGTTTCTTCTGAAATGAGAATTTAAAGGAAGTGAATACAAATGAGGGTATAATGAATAAAAAATAGTATGACCCTGCCGTTAATAATGAGTCATTTTTGAAGCGTAAGACAGATATAATTATATCTTTATATCAAGTCATTTGCAAAAATTCTGTATCAAATTCCCTATGACTAAATTATTTGAATGTTATTACTATATTGTATTTACTTCGAACATTATAAATTCTAATAATTACCAGAGAAAATTTACATTGTTAGAGAAAGTCACAAAATATCCATCCAGCTTTGTTTCTTATGGTTGATATTACTGCTCCCAGGCCCTGAACTCATATTCCAAGCATTCATGATACCTTAATATTCCCAAAGATGGTGCCAACTTCGTATCTCTATAGGCAGACTTATTCCTGTCCCTGTTCTCTTTTCTCTCATCTCACAGTCAGCTAAATCTCAGCATTCCTGTCACGGGACTGATGGACTCAGGTAGAGTTCATTACTCTCTCCTCTCTGATGGAAAGGACATTGTTCCTCGCTTTCCTAACACTGCTTTATATTTTTAACCAAATAGGAATTATTTGGCGTGAGCATAGAGATAAACTCCAATTCTAAATCTTCTCTTAAATGTAAGTTACTAAGTGAACATCCGGGTATTTACACCTTTTTAGTAGTTGCAGGGTAAGACCAGGAACAGAATGCGTGAGCATACAAAATCACTTCAAATAACTGCTTTGCATGCACACGTTATGCTTTTTACACCCTTACCAGAATAACATTGCTTATTTTGATGCAATTAGACCAAATTTCCTCTTAGAGAGTATAAACTTAGTTTGATTTCCTTATGCAGTTTGTTCAGGGGTTTTGTCTGCTTGTGTGTTCATATTTATGTCTGTGTGGACAGGTGGTGGTTGTTGTTGATGCTGTAGTAGATGCAAGTACTACTTAAAAATAAACCCACAATAATGCATAGATTTATTTTCCTTCTCCTTGAATGTAATATTAGATGAAAACAAGATTTGGTATAATAAAGCATACCCTTGATTATGCCATTTTGTTTTACATTGAATAACACATAAGTAGATTTACCGTAGAAGAGGTCCTCTTATAGCAAAGAATTTCAAGTTGAAAAGTGATATAAAGTGGTTCATCTCTAGAACATGTTTAAGAATTAAGGTAAAGAGAAATCATTACATAGATGGCTCAATAAAACACATAATGAAATTCTTCTCATTGAAAATACTTTAGAGGAAGTTATCTCTTGGATTTTTAAGTGTGTAAAAATTCATGCTTAAATAAATAAAAAAATGGACATATTAACCTATCTAAAGCCTCCAGTTTTTAATGGTGTTTGAGTTAGTTGATGCTTTTTAGATAAATGATAAGGGAAAGCATACGGGAAAGAGGAAACCAGGGAAGAAAACTATTTCCACATCTTTAAATTATGTGAGCATTATTTGAAGTCTTTTGCTGTATAATTTAGTCTGTATTAGTTGTAGAAATTCTAACATGACATGGTGTAATTTCCTTTAAAAATACAGCATGTAGTATTAACCAGGGTATGGTCAAAGGGATAACAGAAACATAATTCTATGTTTTTTATTATAGGTTATATTCTATTTGTGTTTCTCCAGGTTTATTTCCCATTTTCATATAGACTATTAAGGATGTATACTACTTTCTATCCTACTTATATTTTGATTGAAATTATTTAATTTTTTTACCTTGAATTTTCTCCCTTTATTTTAGCATATCACAATTAACAACTTTCTGGAATAGAAGAAATACGTTTCCTTTTTCTTTCTACATGATATTTTACATTTTCTAAATAGATTTAACCATTGGAAAACATGATCATTTCAATCATTTTCCCAAGTATTTAAAAATTGTATCCACACATATATTCTGTACATTCTAAAACAAGCAGATTTTTGTTTTTTCTTTGTTTTGCATTCAAGTGATGTTTTGCTGCTTTAGATCTGTAATATCTGTGTTATAAGTTCAGTAACTGTGTCACAACATTTCCAGGTGTAAATATTTCTCTTTAAAACTTGCAAACTATTTGTCTATATGCGTCATTGTTAATCTTATTAAAAACAGTTAATACTTTACTCTGATATTTTTAAACTGATGG
>RJWT010036807.1:0-13184 GCA_004365215.1 Cuniculus paca | reverse complement strand
TTACAGTACTCTGAAAAAAGAAATCGAAGAGGATCTCAGAAAATGGAAAGACATTCCATGCTCGTGGATAGGAAGAACAAACATAGTGAAAATGGCCATTCTCCCAAAATTATTATACAGATTTAATGCAATTCCCATCCAAATACCATTAGCATACCTCACAGATCTAGAGAAATCATTCTTAAAATTCATCTGGAACTACAAAAGACCTAGAATAGCAAAGGCACTTCTGGGCAGCAAGGGCAGGACAGGAGGCATCACAATCCCAGACTTGAAAGTATACTACAGAGCTACTGTAATCAAATCAGCATGGTACTGGAATCAAAACAGACCCGAGGATCAACGGAATAGATTAGAAGATACAACCCTAAGTACAAACACACTCAGCCACCTTATCTTTGACAAAGGGGCCAAACATGTTCACTGGAAGAAAGATAGCCTCTTTAATAAATGGTGTTGGAAAAAACTGGCTTTCCATATGCCAAAAACTAAAATTAGACCCAAGCCTATCACCATACACTAAACTAAAGTCAAAATGGATCAAAGATCTAAACATTAAAACAGAAACACTAAATCTGCTGGAAAACAAAGTAGGTAGAAATCTTGAAAACATAGGAGTAGGTGGAGAATTCATGAACAAAAGTCAAACTGCATAGGAAACCCTTCCCAGAATCAACAATTGGGATCTTGTCATGTTAAAAAGCTTTTACATGTCAAAAGAAATCTCCAACAGAGTGAAAAGAAAACCCACAAATTGGGAAAAAATTTTAGTCAACTGCCCTTCAGACAAAGCTCTTCTATCTAGAACATATAAAGAATTAAAAAACATCAGGCCCTCAAAATTCAAGGACCCAATCCAGAAATGGGCATCTGAGATGAAAACACACTTCTCAGCTGAACAAATACGAATGGCAAATAAATACATGAAAAAATGTTCAGCATCATTGCTCATTAGAGAAATGCAAATTAAAACAACTCTGAGATTTCATCTCACTCCAGAAAGAATGGCCACGATCAAGAAAACTACCAACAATAAATGCTGGAGAGGCTGTGGGGGAAAAGGAACCCTTCTCCACTGTTAGTGGGAGTGCAGACTGGTGCAACCACTGTGGAGGTCAGTCTGGAGGCTTCTCAAAAAGCTAGGACTGGAAGTCCCATTTGACCCAGCTATTCCGCTTCTGGGCATATTCCCAGAAGAAGTGAAATCATCTTATCACAGTGATATATGTGCACCCATGTTTATAGCAGCCCAATTTGTAATAGCCAAATCTTGGAAACAACCCAAATGCCCATCAATTGAGGAATGGATAAAGAAGATGTGGTACTTTTATACAATGGAGTACTATTCAGCTATAAAAAATGATCACATTGAGGCTTTTATAGGTAAATGGATGCAACTTGAGACAATACTCATAAGTGAAATAAACCAAACCCATATGTGTAAACACTGCATTGTCTCCCTAGTGTAAGAAACTGAAAGATTCAATAAGATACAAAATTCCCAATTAATATGGAGAAATGGTTCTGAAATCCAATGGTGCTTTTATGCTTCGATTTGATTGGTTTAAGTCCCTTTCCTACTATTTGAAGGCAATATGTGAGAAGATAGGAACAGCTCTTTTGAAAAATGAAACACTATGGTAGCCATTGTTGGTTTCTTGTTGTCAGACTTGAAGGCCTGTAATGCTCTTTTGTTTTATCTGGTTTTATATTACTTTGTTTTGTTTGAGTTTATTGTCTGTAAATGTATGAGCAACCATTTTGAAGAAAGCAAGAGACAATAGGGTAAGCATTGTTAATCTCCTGTTGTTATGTTTTGAAAACCTGTATAGCTGGCAGTGTTCTGTTTTGAATGTTTGACTCTATTCTGTTTTCTTTTGGCTTTGTTTCGTTCTGTTTTGTTTTGTTTTGTTCTATTCTCTTTAAAATAAAAATAAAAACTCTTAACAAAAAAGCACAAGACCTAATGGTTTCACTGCTAAACTGTACCAAACATTTAAAGAATTAATGCCAATCATTCTTAGTCTCCTTCAGAATGGTAATGGACACTTACAAACTCATTCTATGAGGCCAGCACCACCCTGGTATCAACAGAGAAAAACACCATATGAAAAGAAAAATGCAGGTCAATATCCCTGATAATCACAGATTAAAATCCTGAAAAGAACAGTGAAAAATCAAATTCAACAGTATTGAAAAGGGTCATACACCGTGACCAAATGAGATTTATCCATAGGATGCAAGGATGGTTAAAGATACAAAACACAATGTGTCACACAATATTAACAGAATGAACAGTAAGAAATCAAATTAATATTTCAATAGATACAAAATATATGAAGAACTCTAACAACCTACTAGCAAAAAAAAATAAAATAAAATAAAAACTCAGTTTTTAAAAATGGCAAAGAATTTCAGAACCAAAGAAATTAACTTCCTAATCCAAAGCAAGAGACAAAATGGTGGAGTGCTGATTGACAGAAAAATTCCACCTCTCCAAGAATCATAATCTAGAAATAACTATGTGGCAAAGGGACAAAAGTAGGTCATCACCAGAAAACAGGAAGGAACTGACAGAAAGATTAGAAGCTACAGAGATGAAGAAGAGATGGACCATAATGCAGAGAAAAGAACAAAGCAGTCTGGAGGCTCAGCCCAGCTTGTGACACATAAGGAGAGAAACCTGGATCTACAAACACAGGCTAAGTGCCCAGGGCCAGGAGCTCCAGGGAGAAATGCCAGACAGGCCAGCAGGGCAGGCCCCAGGAAGAGACTACAGCTGCTACAAACAGCAAAGGCAGTGCAAGGTTTTGCTCCTTGGGGACTCCTTCCACATGGGGGCCAACAGTAGAGAAGGAACCCAGCATGGTACTTGCCTTATCACCAAAGAGCACTTGCTAGGTCATGTGCCTTATCAGGAGGGGGTTCAGTCTGGGACTCAGAGGACAACTTCAGGGTTCTCAGTGTGGTCTTCCCATAGTGACTGGGTGAGAGGCAGTGATGGGAGACAGCTGTACACAAGGAGTCAGCTGGACAGAGAACACCTGAACGGCTTCAGTTCACACTAAAACACCTACAGTGGAAAGGCAAATCTGGCTTGAGTTATGCTTGGAAACAGCTGGGTCTGAAAGTAACAGCACTGAATATTTGAGCCCTTACCCTGCTACATGCATTTAGTGCAGAACCTTTCCCATGTAACAATATGAGAAAGAAGAGTCTTGGCTTGGTTGAATGCTATGGCCAATGATAAATCCAGACTCTGGAGTAGAGGGGCACCTCACAAACCCACAGACTATAAAGCTAGGCAGAGAAACCTGCAGGTCAGTGGATTCCAAAATGGTGAAAGGTAGAAGGAAACACTCATTCAAAAATACATAGAAAAACATTTTTTCAATTCTTAAGATACATTTTCTTTCATATATATTTTCCCCCTCTTTCTTTTTCACTGATTTATTGGCATTTCAAAAATTTTCATTTTCCCTTTTTGTTTTTCTTATTTTTTGATGATTTATTGGGGTTTTGACAATTTACCTTTTCCTTTTTTATCCTTTATTTTCTTTTTCTTCCTTTTTTCTCACTGGATTATTGGGACTTGAAGAATTTTCCTTTTCCCTTTTTAATTTTTTTTCTTTTTATCTTTTCTTCCCTTTCTCTTCTTCACTGGGTTATTGGAACTTGAAGAATTTTCCTTTACTCCTTTCCCTTTTTATTTTTTCTTTTCATTTCTATTTCCATTTTTCTTCTTTCACTTTATTTTTCCTTTTAATTTTTACATTTTTAAACTCTCCATATTTTTTCTATTTTCTCCCTTTTTTTAAAAATTTGGTCTCTTCTGTTAATTTACCTAATTCTATAAATATATTTCTACTGTTTAATCAGATCCTTTGTCTCATTTTTCTCTCTGCCTTCTCCAGTCCTACTATTCAATTTTTCTTCTTTTTATTCTCTCATTCCCAACCGCTTATATCTTTAATAATATTACCCTTAAGCTTTATTAGTCTTTTGTAAATTCTGGTATTACTGTTGAATTCATTTTTTATGAAAAAATAAAACAAAATTTCAAAATAAGTAAGAGAATAGCAGTAGTTAATACACTTATCATTATCTTCAAAGTAGGTACTCAGAGTAAAAGACATAAACCAAACAGATTCCTACAAAAAAGAAATACAAACATAATAATACAAAAACTTCTTTTAAATGAACTAAGGTAAACTAGTAGTATAAATGAAACAAATTTACATATATGGGTTGAATTCATTTCTATTGTTAGTGTAGATACAGTTGTTACATTTTAGTAGCTATTAGATGTATGTCAATATTTGGTTTGTCATAGTGTTTATACTATAATTATAGATTTCTTTTCTATGGTTATCGCTGGCATGTTATTTGTTTTTATGATAAGTTGATATCCAGTTTGTCTTGTAACGTATTATTGTTACTGATTTACTTGGTATTGTAAGTAACAGAGATGTAGTGATAGCAAGTAACAGAGGTGGTCAGACAAAAAGCAAAGGACTACCCATAGCCATGGCCAGAGTGTATCAGTGAAAAGCAAACACTAACTAAAGAGATCTCCATACTGGCAACGAAGGGGTTGGAGGGGACCACATAACCAAATTATCCAAAGGATAAGAGAAGAAATTTAAAAACATGTCAATAAGATATTCAGTGAGCTGAGAAAAGACGTTACTAAGTAGAAAATGGATGTAAAAAACAAACTGATCAGGAAATTTACAAATAACACTAATAAAAAGCTAACTAAAAAAAAATTATACAAAACATGAATGATGAGATTAGCCAAGAACTACAGTCTATGAAAAGGTTCCAAACAGAAATCCAACAGAATAAAAATTATACTCACTTATGTGCGCAGAAGCAACCAATGAGAGGACTGAGTGCTAGAATTAGAAGCTAGGCACACTGATGAAGACCAACTGCTCAGAGATACATCAGAAATAACAGGAGAATGTGAAAGATGGATCCAACAGCTGCTAGATGACACAAAGAAGACTAATCTAAGATTAACTGGAATTAGTGAAAAATCAGAAGATAGCACAAGTGGCATGAAAAACATGCTTATAGAAATAATAACAGAAAATTTCTGAAATACAAAGAATTAAACATAGAGATAAGTGAGGCACATAGGGCCCTAAATAACCACAATCAAAAGAGAATGTTTCCATGACACACTGTAATAAAACTCACAGAAGACCAACACAATGACAGAATCTTCAAAACTATTATAACATACAAGCAATGAATCGTATATAAAGATAAACCCATTGGAACTACAGCAGACCTCTCAACACAAACCTTAAAAGTCCAGGAGAGCTGGGAGTGAAGAGTTTTAATCCCTAAAAGAAAACATCATCCAACCCAGACTTATATATCCTGTAAAACTGTTAAAATTCATGAGAAATAAGATATTTCTATGACAAAGAACACCTCAAGAAATTATGATCAGCAAACCAGCATTGCAATAAATACTTAGGAAGATCCTAGAGACAATGAAGACAGCAATGCCAGTAAGTCAAGAAGAATGAATGCACCAGGCAAGGTGAAGAACTACGCAAAAAAGGGGGTCAGGGGGAAGAAATCAGTAATGGGAAAATAAGCCAATACTTTTCAGTGATGAATCTCAATGTGAATGGTCTCAATTCCCCAGTCAAGAGACACAGATTGGAAAATGGATCAAGAAAAAAAACTGAACAGTATTTTGTGTACAAGAATCACATTTAATCCAAAAAACAAATGAGCCAGAAAACAACATTAGAGAAGGAAATCATAAGATGAGTGTGGAGATCAATAAAATTAAAACTAAAAAACAATCAATGAATCAAAGAGCTGCTTCTTCAAAAGAACAAAAAGATAAGCCCTTAGACTCAGCAAGAGAGAAAAAACTCTCATCAATGCAATTAGAAATGAAAACAGTGAAATCACAACAGACATTATAAAACTCCGGAAGATAGTAACTACTTCAAAAAATTATATTCCAACAAACTAGCAAATTTCAGATTCCTAGACACATACAAACTACCAAAACTAACCCAAGAAAACAAAACTATGCTTATGAATGTAGTAATAAGCAATTAAATTGGTCAGCAATAAACAATCTAACAACTAAGAAAAGCCCGGGACCTCATAGATTCATTACTGAATTCCACAAAGCCTTTACCTATATTTCTCAAGCTATGCAAAGAAATTAGAAGGAATGGAATGTTCCCGAACTCATTTATGGAAGCCAGTATCACCACGACCACAAACCTGGACAAAAAAAGACTGAAAAAAGACCCAATTAAAAAAGAGAACTATAGGCCAATCTCTTTAATGAACATACATGCAAAAATGCCAAAAAAGATATCATCAAATAAAATGCAGAACATTATCAAAAAGATGATACAGAACTGGAAGACCTCAGCAATCCCCTCCCCAGCCAGACCTCAGCAACTGAGGGGCGCCTCACCTGCCCCTCCCCTGCACCCACACTACTTCATCACACCACAGACTGTGAGCAACCACTTCCACTGTTTGTAGTACCTTGATGGGTTGGTGGGAGCCTCGGCAACCCCTCCCCCGACCTAGACGACCTCGAGGGTTCAGGCCAGCAAGAGTGCAGTGAGTGCTCTGCCAAACAGAGGCTATCACTGGGCCAGCAGCAGCCTCAGCAAACCCTCACCCCACCCAGAGGACCAGAGAGCAGGTGAGCCCTTCTTCCATACAGAGAACCTGGGGTGGGCTGGCAAGTGCACTGGCAAGGACTATCCCCACCCAGAGGAACCTGGCCGGGCCTGCGAGAACTGCAGTGATACAAGTAGGGTTCCATATGTGGTGCACACTGTAGACAGGTGGGTCTAGTGGCCTGGAACAGTCTGAAACCACAGTGACACTATGAGCTAAGGGCTGGTTCACATCAATACTCCTAGGCTAGTCAGCCTAGAAAGAATAAAGGACGCACACAACTAACCCCAGAGGAGGAATTCAGGTGACTGGCCCCTCCCCTAAGCTGCAGGACCCAGCAACTGGGTGAACAACCACACAATAGGACCCTAAGACACACAAACAATGGACAGTCCAGACTAGCAGGACTGAAAAGATCAAAATATTAACCCAAGAGGTGAAAATGATGAAACAAAAAAGCAAAATGTAATCTCAAATGCCTAGCCCATCCAGGGCAAGTACAGGATGCATTGAAATGGAAGACATTGGAAGTCACACACTTGAAATTTCTGAAAAGATAGCAAGTGAAATAAAGAAACAAACCATGAAGCTACAGAGGAAATCAGATTAGAAATACTCTCCCAGGTAAAGGAAGAAATGACAACCTCAATAAGGGAGTTGCTCTGCATAGCTAGAGAAGATATAGATAAAAAAGTACAGGAGCATGGGAAAATGATGGAAACTTTGAATGAACAATATAGAAAAAAATACAATGCGTGAAACATTCAAAGAGATATCCAGGAAATTAAAAATTCCACTGAAAGTTGGCAAAACTGCTCAAACAAAACTGAAGATAGACTTTCACACCTTGAAGACAGGATCACAGCTAGGGATTATGAAAGGAAATGCTCTTAAAAATAACAAAGGACCATGAAATAACAATTCAACAACTTCAAGACGATGCCAAGAAAAACAATATAATAGCATTATTATCTCCCTAGTTTAAAAAAAAAAAACTGAAAAAGTAGTAAGATCCAAAATGCACAACAGAAATGAAATGTGAAAATGAAAGGGAAAGAAAGTGCTCAAAAGGAAAGAACATGAAAATGAAAGGAAAAGAAAGTGCTCAAAAGGAAAGAACAACTGGGATAGGGGAAAAGGAAGAAAAGAAAAGACTATATATATATATATATATACACACACATATATATATATATATATATACACATATATATATATATGATAGATAACTATACTATTAATCTCTGTAAGTTTACCAAAAAGAACAGTTTGTGCTTTCATTGTTGATCATTTTTTTATCCCTAAATCTTGTAATCTGAAGAACTACTTCTAAGATAGCAATATGCAGTATATTAATTACTGTTAATTTGCTACTTTTTTTGAAATTCTGTATCATTTCTATCCTTTTTTGTTTTTTGTTTTTAAAATAAAAACAAAGAAAGAAAAAATAAACATTCCCAAACCCAGAACAACAAAAAAAGTGATACTTAATGATTAAGTAGGTCTCCTCCAAGGGATACAAGGACAGTTCAACACACGGAAGTCAATAAATATAATACATCACATAAAAAGGAGCAAGGTCAAAAACCTCATGATAGGATGGATAGGTTGAGACAAGGCTTTGGACAAAATCCAACACACCTTTGTGATAAAACTCTGACAGAAAACAAGTATAGAGGACCATACCTGAATATGATAAAAGCTACCTATAACAAACTAATAGGCAGCATCATACTACATGGGAAAAATCTAAAAGCATTCCCCCTAAAATTGGGAACAAGAAAACGACATCTGCTATCACCTTCTTTATTCAATGTGGTACTTAAAATATTAGCCCGAGCAATTAATCAAGGAAAACAAATATAAGGTATACATATAGGAAAGGAAAAACTCAAAGTATCTTTAGTTGCAGATGACATGATACTCTACATAGAAGACCCAAAGAACTGCAACAAAAAAACTCTTACAATTAATAACCAACTTTGCAAAGTAGCAGGATACTTTCTGCTAACTCAGCAGTATATGTGTACACCAACAATGAATGGGACAAGAAGAAAACCATGAAAACAATACTATTTATGGTCACTTCAAGAAAAATGAAGTATCTAGGTATTGACCTAACCAAGGATGTGAAACACCTCAAAAAGAAAACTGCAGTACTCTGAAGAAGATTGATTAAAGAGGACATCAGAAAACAGAAAAGTATTTCCTGCTTCTGGATACACAGAACCAATATTGTCCAAACAGCCACACTTGTAAAACTGTTATACAGATTCAATGCAGTCCCAAACAAAATACACCATATTTTACAGATGTGGAGAAAACAGTCCTAAAATTCATATGGAGTCAGAAGTGACCCATAATAGCAAAAGCGATTTGGGGGGGTAAGAGTAAAGGAGGCCAAGCAATACCTGATTTCAAGCTATACTACAAAGCAATTAGTGGTAACAAATAGCATAGGCCTGGAACAAAAACAAATACATAGATCAATGGAACAGAATTAAGGATACAGAAACCTCCCCAGACATATTGAAATATTTGATCTTTGATTAACAGTCTAAAAACACATGTTAGAGGAAAGTGAGCATACTCAAGTGGTGTTAGAAAAATTGTTTATATGTTTGCAGAAGATTGAAACTGCACCCTATCTTTCACCAAATACTAAATTGAAATCAAAATAAATCAAAGATCTAAACATTATCATTAAAACTACTAGAAGATAAAATAGGTAAAACACTCAAAGACACAGGTATAAGACAGAATTTTCTGAACAGAACCACAATTACACAAGAAATACCAGCAAGACTCAACAAATGGAATTGTTTCAAACTAAAAAGCTTCTGTTCAGCAAAAGAATCAATCAGTAGAGTGAAGAGATAGCCTACAGAATGAGAAAGCATTCTTGCCAGCTGCTTCTCAGACAGAGGTCTAATATCTAATATACACAAAGAACTCAAACTACCTAAAATTAAAGACCCAGTCAAGAAATGGGTAAGAGAAATGAACAGACATCTCACAGAGGAAGAAATACAAATGGTCAACAAGTATATGAAAAAATGATCAACGTCTTTGGCTATTGGAGACATGGAAATTAAAACAATGCTAAGATTCCACCTTACTCCAGAAAGAATGACAATTGCTAAAAAATCAAACAATAACAAATGCTGCTGGCATAGCTGTGGTAAAAAAGCAATCTGTATTGTTGGTAGGAATGTAAACTAATGGAGCCATTATGGAAATCAGTATGGAGATTTCTCAAGGAACTGAAACTTGAAATTCCATATAACCCAGCTATTGCACAACCCACATATATTCCCCAAAAAGCTTAAGTAATCATACTACAGTGGTACATGCATACCAATGTTTATAACAGCACAATTAATAATAACTAAATCTTAGAAGCAGCCTGTATACTCACCAACAGATGATTAAAGAAAATGTGGTATTTCTATATAATGGAATAATACTCAACTATAAAGAATGACAAATTTGACATATTTGTAGGAAAATGTATGCACCTGGAAGACATAATGTTGAGTGAAATAAATTAGACTCACAAATTTAAATACTGTATAGTATCTCTCATTTGAGTGAGGCAGAATACAAACAAAGAAAATGATAAATAATGGATAGAAAGGGACAAGGGGATGAATCTCTTCCAATAGGGAAGTGATCCAAGTGAACAATGGTATGGGTGAGTGGCAGGGGAAGGGGAAATGAGAGAAATAATGACATGCTATGTATGGGAATCTAGTAACCCTAATAAATGTAAACACTATATGCCTTATCATGAGCTAAGACAAATAATATCAACAAGAACTCAAAAGGGGATGGCAAAACTGGGGTTGGATGGGTGAATTTTAAAAAACTATAATATGTACAGGTAACCACTCTCTATGATGACTATAAACTGTATGAATTCCAAACATGTACTAATGAAATTATTTTTAAGAATCAAACAATAAAAAACAATGTTCCATGCTACAAGAACTCAGAAAAAGGCAGAAGTAGCTATTCTAATTTCAGACAAAGTGGAGTTCAAGCCAAAATTGATCAGAAAAAAACAAAAAAGGTTACTACATATTGGTTAAGGGAATAACTCAACAGGAAGAGATAACAATAATACGCACCATACACCAGCACACCCAGCTTCATAAAACAAATACTACGGGTCCCAAAAAATACCAACACAATTATACTAGGGAACCGCAATGCCCCACTGTCACAAATAGAATAACTAGACCAAAAAAAAAAAAAGAAAAGAAAAAAAACAAGAAATATCAAAGTTGAAACAAATGTTAGAAAAATGAACTTAATACACATGTACAGTGTTCCACACAACAGAATATATATTTTTCTCAGTAGCACATGGGTCTTTCTACAAAACAGACGACATGCTAGCCCATAAAGCATACTAAGGTAAGTGCAAAAGAATCAAAAGTATCCCATAAGTATTATCAGATCATAGTGAAATGAAACTAGAAATCAACTGCAAAAGAAATTAGAGAAATTATGTAAAAACATGGAATTTAATCAATACCCTCTTGAATAATCAGTTGGTCACAGAATAAATCAAGGAAGAAATTAGTTCCTAGAATCAAACAATAGTGCCAGAGCAACATACTAGAAACTGTGGTACACAATGAAACCAGTTCTAAGATGGAAGTTTATAGCTGTGATCACCTACATCAGAAAAATGGAGCAGCCAGGCATGGTGGCATATGCCTGTAGTCCCAGCATATGGGAGGCTGAGACAGGAGGATCGCTGTGAGTTCCAGGCCAGCCTGGGCTACAAAGTGAGTTCAAGGCCAGCCTGAACTGCATAACAAAATCCTGTCTCAAAAAGAGAAATGAACGAAAGAAAGAAAGAAAGAAAGAAAGAAAGAAAGAAAGAAAGCAAGCAAGCAAGCAAGCAAGCAAGCGAGACCAAATAAATACCCTAATGATATAGCACAAGCTCCTAGAAAAATATGAACAAGCCAAATTCAAAGTTACTACAAGGAAAGAAATTATAAAGATCAGAGAAAAAATTAATGAAATTGAGAATAAAAACATCACTACATAGAATCAATGAATCAAGGAGCCAAATCTTTGAAAGAATAAACAAAATAGACAAAACTCCTAACCAATTTTAACAAAAAAAAGAAGGAAAAGTTGCAAATCCACTACAATTAGATGAAATGCAAAAAGGTTAAATAACCATGAACTCTACTGAAAGATTATTATTAATTCTGAGAAGCTGTACTCTAATAAACTGGAGAATACAAAAGAAATGAATCAATTCCTAGATACATATGAACTACCAAAACTGAACCAAAAGACATAAAAAGCCTGAGCAATCCAATAATAGGCAATGAAATAGAAGAAGTAATATAAAAACTACCAAGAAAAGCCCATGTCCCAGTGGGCTCACTGACAAATTCTGTAAGAACTTCAAGGAAGATCTAACATCAATACTCTTCAAGTTTTTAACGAAACTGAAATGGAAGGAATATTCTCAAACTAATTGCTCAAAGATACTAGAATACTGCTTCCAAAACCAGTCAAAGATCCAACCAAAAATAAAAGTGTAAGCCAGTCTCCTTAATGAACACGGAAGCAAAAATCCTCAACAAGATACTGACAAACAGAATACGACAAATCATCAAAAGATCACACACCATGGCCAAATGGCATTCATTCCAGGGATTCAGGAATGGTTCCACACACACAAATCAATAAATGTAACACATCACATAAACAAAAGTAAGAATAAAAATCATGTTATCTTAATTGATGCAGAAAAAGCCTGTGAAAAAATCCAACATATATCTCTAATAAAAGCTCTGAAGAAAATAGATTTAAAAAGACCTCATATCAATCTGATAAAAGCCACATAATGACAAACCAACAACCACACTAAATTAAATGGGCAGAAGCTGAGAGCTTACCCTCTAAAGTCAGAAACAAGCAAGGAGGTCCACTATCATCATTCCTGTTCAATAACCAAATTCAGTAGTCAATCAGAATACAAAGTCAACATTTGCAAAAAGCAATAGTTTTGCTATACACCAATAATACACTCACTGAGAAAGAAGGAAAATAATACCATTCACAATAGCATCAAGAAAAATTAAATGCTTAGAAATTAACCTAACCAAGAAAATGAAAGATCTGTACACTGAAAACTACTGTACTTTAAAAATAGAGATCAAAAAGGACATCAGAAAATGGAAAGATATCCTCTGTTCCTGGATAGACAGAACCAAAATACTCAAAATGACCACATTTTACAAAGTGACATACAGACTTAACACAATTCCAATCAAAATACCAATAGTAAGGCTTTCAGAAAGATGGCAGAGCAGTAAGTAGCAGAGTGAAGTCTCTCTGAGAGAAATAGTTCAGATGCTGGAATACAACATCATGGAGAGGACAAGAAGGAAGCAAGTGGGTCCCCTGGAACCAGGAAGAATCTAAAATATGAATTGAAGCCCACAGAGAGAGTAAAAAGAAAAATGAAGAAG
>RJWT010036806.1:0-13185 GCA_004365215.1 Cuniculus paca | reverse complement strand
CTTCGGTACAATGTAAAAACTGTCCAGTTTTCTAAGACGAAATTGTTTCTTCTGTCACTATCGGCATTCAAGGATAAAATCAGTTTGATTGTTCACCTGTTTTTATTTTCAAGCAAAGAACAACGGCACACTCCGCCCGATATCAAGTTAACTTGAGGATGATTAACCATACATTGCCAAAAGGGAGAAATTCATCACTGTGATCAAATAAAGCAACCACACTGATTGTTAAAATTCCAGCCACTTCTCCCTCACCTCATGGTTCACTGCTGTTAAAACATTCTTTCATATAAATATCTGCATTGTCGTGAATCTCATTTTTAAACTCTTTTTATTTTACTATTGAACCTTAAAGTTCAGCTTTGGGTAAATTAGGGAGTGCAAAAAGTCTTTTATTATTGTTAATAATAATCAAAAATCTCAATCTAATTTTCATTTGCATTAGCTTTTAAAATTATTTTTATTTCGTCTCTAGATATATACTACTTGACTGATTCTTTAACAGTATGTATTTAAACTATTTCAATATTATTTGTAGGAAAATTTTCTCTTCCTAGCTGATTAATTATCATATTTAACACAACCATTTTTTGTATGAAGCTAAAGACCAAAGCAATTGCCATCATTTGCATGCACACTTAAACTAGCACTGGAAATGTGACCTTCATTTAAGCACTGAATAATGTTCTAAGTTTTATCCATTCTGCCTGCTAATCACCGCAGCTACACACAGTCTCATGTTGGGCAACTGAATTATTTTTGTAAGCAAAAACTTAATTGTCTATGGGCGGGAGTATAGCTCAGGGGCACAGTGTCTGCCTGGCAAGCTCAAAGTCCTGAGTTGGATTCCTGATACCCAAAAGAAAAACGATTATTTATTAAGTTGTCTACACATTGTCTTGTAACAGAAAACTAACAAAAGGAAAGGACATTGAATCAGACAGACAACGTTCTGGCTAGATGTTATTGGTGGAAGGAGATTAGAGTCTGGTGATAAAGAAAACTATTAAAACTTGTTTGTGACTTTATTTGAAAAATAACGTACTATATTAAGAGTTAAAATTTTCCACCAAAACAATACAAAAGCCTGCTAAATATGTTTTGCCAAAAATAAAAATTAAAAGATAGCTCTATAGCACTGATATTATGATTACCATGGAAGAAATTATATCAGATTATAATGTGTAAATCTTTACCCAGCTACCCTATTTCGAATGGAATGTTTTAAACTTTCTGACATCCTAGCAGAAACAAGAAAGAGATCCGAAATTTCTTATCATTGGAATAAGTCCCATTGCAAAATTCCAAAACAGATGACATGCAACTTTCAAGACATCAGGTTTGAGGGACTTGGTTGTTTTGCTTTGCTTTGTTTTGTTTTGTTTTGCTTTGTTTTGTTTTGTTTTGTTTTGCACTGGGATCAAACTCAAGACCTTGTGATTGCCAGGCATGCATTTGCGCCACTGAGCTATATCCCCAGCTCCCAAACCATGATGTGTGAAAAGAAGGCATTGCAAGGGTGAAAAGAACCTGGCCCATAAGCCAAAAAAAGCACATGTTCTACACCAGCTGCAATTAAATAAATATTCTACATGTGTAGTAGTTTTATCCATGTTGATCACTTTCATGCTAACTTGATAAAAGTATGATTTTATAATACTCTATTTATATAGATGTTATGGTTTGTGTCTAGATGTCCCCCTAAAGCCTCATGCAGTCATGGGGTAGGCTTCTGCAGTTTGTGATTGATTCACGGTTCAATGCTGGAACGGGTGTGAGTGCTGCACCCACCCTAGGTTGGGTAGCCTGTATACAATATAAGGGAGGGAAGAGACTTGTTCTCTGACTCCTCCCTCTTGCTCTTGTTGCTTTTTCTATCTTCCGCTGCCATGAAGAATTGACCCTCTGCCACACCACCCTGCCTTGAAGCCAGTTGATTGTGGACTGAAACCTCCATAAACTGTGAGATAAACAAACTTTTCGTTCCTTAATTTTGGGCATTGGGTACTTTTTTTGAAAGAAAAGTAACTAAGACAGTAGACTAGAAAAAAAATAATAAATCACAGTTCTTTGCTGCCTAGAGGTTTACATATTCTATGCTAGAATGGAAAATTCAATATCATCAGCAAGTATATAATGAGAAGCCGCTTAAAAGTCTAGGTTCATTACCTATGATATACATTTGCTTTTCCATTCCAGTTCTTTGCAAACATCACTGTATATACACATATTAAAAGCATATAGTATATAGAGATAGATATAGGTATAGATAGATATATAGATATGGTTATACTTTGGCCTCATTAGAATATGACTCTAATAAATTGAGCCCACCAGTCATATGTGTTTCTGTGTGTACATATACATTCATGTAGGTATTTGCATAGATTAAATAAATTCATATGTCATGTGTACATATAGTCACATGGAATCTACCTATCCTGCACCTGGTGTGGGTTCAGCTGACCAGAGTCCTGTTTCAATGAGTTCAAGTGTTATAGGCAGCTAAGTTAGAAATATTATAGGCAGTCAGACAGGGCTGGGCCCTCAGGTCAGATCTCAAAACAAAGGCAACCACACCCAAAGTATAAACATCAGGGATTGATTCTCTAAATATGTATGGATCCCCTTAATGAATCCAGGAGCCATCACCCCAAATGCCTACGGGAAGAGTCACTGCTGTTAAGCATGCTTGCTTACTATGTGACTCGCTTTCCCATTTGTTTCTGATTTAATCAATTTTACCTGAGCAATTAATCTTATTGGTTGACCACAGTTCTATCCCACCTTATGCCCAACTTTCAAGTTCTCATTTTTCCCCACCTTGGACCCATCTCACCTGGTGGTTTTACTCTATAAAATTCCCTAGAAAAGACAGAGTCTTTGGCAACCCACTTGAGACCTCTTCTGTTTCCTCAGACATAAACTTTCTTTCTCTCAATAAATATATTCTGCTCTTAACCTCCATTGTTCCTAAAATTCATTCCTCAGTTTTAGAGAACATGAACTCATACTGGAAATCTAGTAGGTTGGGAGTTTCATTCCCCTATATCACAAGGTCAGTTCCTTTCCAGCTCTGTTTCATGCCAGGAACGGCACTCAACTTTCAGGTAAACTAAGTCTTAATGGCAAACAGTGAATCTCATTAACAGGTAGAAACTGACAAATGGTACAAACCATCTACAACATGAAAGAGAGAGAGAAACAAAGATCAAATTAGCAGACCTGCTAAAGGCAACCTAAAAAGGCTATTTGGCCCCGAAAGGAAAAATGAAGAAAGGAAAAATTATATGTGTATAGGTTTACACATATAACTGTATGTATGTATTTATGTGCAAGATAGCTATGCTACTAACCTCTGTCCATCAAAAAGAACAATTCGTGCTGTCATTGTTTGATTGCTAGATCATTTTTTATGCCTAGATCTCGTAACTTGAACAACTACTTCTAAGATAACAATATGGAATGTATTAAATAGTGTTGATTTCTTACTATTGTTTTGTTTTGTTTTTGTTTTTGTAATTCTGTATTATTTCTATCCTTTTTTCTGTTTTGCTTTCTAAAATTAAAAAAAAAGTCTATTTGGACAGGTAACATTTCTTTTGCAAGTCTGTCTGGCTTTTCATGGTACGAAGTGTAACTTAAATCACTAACCTGCAACTTTGGAAACTGAAAAAAACTATATGAAAATGTCACAGATGTAGAGTTTAAAGAATATCATTTGATCTGTTTTGCATGCCTGAGAAACTATTTTGATGATAACAATATACAATATAGTGACTATTATTAATTTCCTATCAGCTTCTTTCAAAATCCTTTATCATTCCTACTGTTTTGTTTTGTTTTTATTGTTTTGTTTTCTTTTAATCTCTTTAAAATAAAAAAAAGACTGAGAAGAATTCTTAAACTCTTTCCTGAGTCATCTCCTTTAGGATGCAGGTCAGTTAGATTTTCAGATTAGAAAGTCTTTAGCTCAGGAGGATGAAAGAGGTCCAGAAGGAAGAGGAAAGGCCCAGGCTTTAAGAAATAAGATCTCAATGAGACCATTTGTGTCTGTGCATGGTATTTTAATTATGTTCCTTGCTGAAACAAAAAAATTCAATACCCAAAGAAAGGCTTATTTAGCCCACAGTTTGTGGAGGATTCAGTCCATAGTCAGCTGGCTCCAAGGCAGGGCGTTATGGCAGAGCGGCATCACAGAGTATAAACAGTCTATGGCAAAGCAAGGCAGGCAGAATGCAGCAAGCAAGTGATAAGCAACAAGCCCCTCACCACCCTCTTTCTATCCCTTATATCTTTTTGAGGCTACCCATCCTTCGGGCAGATAGCAGTCACACTTGGGGTGGGGCACCCTTAATCTGAGCAAGAACTGTGCCAAACCAATCAGTGGACTAATTTAGTAATCTCACACCTTTGATCCCAGCACCACGCACTCCAGCCATCTCTGAATAGCCCCATCTATGAGTGGATGAGGCTTTTGGAGGGACATCTAGACATGAGCCATACACATGATGTGGTCCCATTTACTAGGAGGAGCATCAGAGGGACCAGAGGAAGAAATCTTAGCCAGCAACAAAAGCTGTCTCTTGAAACCAGATTTCTCTAGAACCTAGAACAGCTATGTAGGACAATGGGAAGCCTGCAGAGGAGAAGCAAGAGGGAAGTTGGCTACATTTGGTGAAATGCTACTAAAATTGTCCGGAGCTTGCAGAGCCCATTGAAATTGATAGGGACTCAGAAAATTCTAATAAGGCTCTTGAAAACTAAGCAGAATGACAGAATGGTCAGAGGTGAAAGTGAACTTCCGAGGGGCAGAAATATTTTAACTGTCTTATTGTCCTGGACAAGGAACCGATGACATCACTAGCAAAAGCTCTAGTACAGGCTAAGCAGACACATAAAGGTCAAAAGAGTTACCTTTGTGTTTTTTCTGCTTGAGTCTACAAATTAAGAAGGTCATTAGCAGACTATTAGCATCCACCAAGGAGTTCTTCAGCACCTGTCACAAGAGCATCTTCATCCACAGGCTGTACTAAGTCAATGTCAAAGTAATAGATTACATAAATCTGACTGAAACCAAAATAATTAGAGCAAAACCAGGAACACAGTATATGCTGTCCCAATAACCATAACATTCAGCCCTTGTGAGCTGTGAAGAAAGAAGCGAGGCATCGTGAATGAGACTTCATCACAAAACAGGACAGCACAGCGGCAGCACTGGAATTTGAACTCCAGTTCTGATGCGTAACAAATACCCAGCCATAAAATCAGGGAGCTATTCTTCCATAATGAAAGAAAAATACAGGCAAATACGGCAGCTAAAGAAAGCAATTAAATAGTATGCTTCAGGATAGACATCAAGGCCATTAATAGCAATTAATGTGTTTTGCGTGTAGTATTATGTACGAGATATTGCAATTTCTATATAGTAAAATGATCTATTTTTCACTTCATTAATCAGAAAACATGATCATTGTGTGAAAAAAAAAGAAGTGGCCTCATTTTACATCCCAACCAAGATTTAACTGCATCTTCTCAAGGCTTTATCGCAGTTAAAAGACACACTGCAGCCCATTAGCCCATAGACTGTGGATTATTATAATAAATACTTAAAACCACTTATCAAAATAAAAAGCCAAAGTACACTCTGCTATGCAGTGGGCCTGATTTTTTAATCAGAGTCTCTCACTTGCTAATTGGAAGTACTCAGAACTCCAAATGATTCGTCTTATCGTTGGTGAGAATTAAAAAGGTTTTACACTGGAGATGCTTTAACACTTTTTCCAACTAGGTCACCCTCATTAAACTAGCTTTGAAGCTTCTATTACATTTTCCTTCTTATATGTCAGTTCAAGAAAGGGGTTTGCAGACACAATAAAGCTGGGCCCTGCAGCCGGTGGGTGACCCACCACATTGGTTACCACGTAATGTGGGCAGTTTACACATGGCTACTTGCCAAAGGGAAAGAAAATCAATTTATTCCAGGAGATTATTAAAGTTATTTGATTTTATTTATTTTACAATCTACTAAGCTCCTGCCTGACAAACAAGCTGGCTTATTGTATCATTGTACACACTTATTTATAAAGGTACATTAAACAGATACCAGACAGATGAAGAGGATTGCCGATGATGCGTTCAGGTTTCTGTTTTCGTTTTGTTGTCATATTGTTGTTGCTTTTAAATTTTTGCTGGAATGTTAATGAGGTTGGAAAGCTACTATGATGTCCAGGACCAGACCTTGCATTTTGTGCCGAATTTTTCTCTGAGTCTCATGTAAAAATGACAGCCAATGATGAATACACTGAGAGAGGGAGAAATGGACAGGGAGCCCTGGGATAAAAACACAGAAGTTCAGGGAGCAGAATCCACTTAAGAAAAAGATATTCACTTTCTTTTAGGACAAAGGAATAAACATGAGTGACATCACATAGTCAAGGGAGTCTACAAACTAGGTAATCATCTAAGAATGTACCTACTCCTCAACACAGCACCTTTCCTGCCACTCTCATGACCTCTGAAGGCCACCAGCTGGCAAGTGCAGAGATAAACACATTAAATCTAACTCTACTTTCTGTAAACATTCTGTTTGAAGATCCAAAGAAAATCATCCCCAAACCTCCTGGAATCCACCATCTGCCAGGTCCTGTGAATGAGGGCAAAGGTAGCTCACTCTGTAGACTGAGATAATTATTTCTCAAGGCTTAGTTAATTAGGACAGTTGTCTCATTATCAACCAAGCTCCTCTAACATAGCTCACACGAACTGACTCCAAAGACTCATCTTGAAACCAAGAGAAGGCATGGAAATCTAAATATTGCTCGACAACATTTCCATTTCTAGAAATGTTGAAGGATGAAAGACAAGGTCTTGAATTTTACGTAGAAAATAGTAAAACATAAATTTGCACAGCCAAAGGAATGCAGCAAAGTGAAGAAACACTCAATGAAGAAAAAACTGCTAGACTCTGGCAACGTTTCTGACCTTCTATTTGAGCATGAAATGGATTTAAGTTCCTTCTGGTTGACTAATGCAAGGCTGCTGCATTCCAAACCACCTCTCAGACAATTGCCCACTTATGAACATTCTTCCCCATAGCAACACTTCCACAAAGAGCATTGCAATTATTAAGAAAAGGACAAATAAAAGGAGAAGCAGTTGTTATCCCAGCAGGATGAAAAGACAGCTAGACATTGTCACCAGAACACTGGCTACGGTAGTGACAAATACGTAACCATCTATTCTTTTGTGTGTACTCTCTGATTATTCTGGTCTGTAATTCTGCATTGGCCTTGTGTGTTAGATTTAATTTTTTGCATTGATTCCACATCTGATGTGTCTCAAAAGTCCCAAGAGAGAAAATTCTACCACTGAATTCTAAGCCAATGTAAGCCACTGTGTTTCTTTCTTCCTTTCTCCTCAGAATTGTCCTTGACTTTGTTCTTCACAGCCAGACATGGGTTCCTCTAGTTTTTATTGTTTCTAGTTGGTTTGCCTCCCAAATCCACAGCTACCTTTTCATATTTCTCACTTTTGTTGGCTGATTCATTTTTGTACTAAGCAGACTTTACTAGGCGTAGATTCTCTCCATTCCTGTAACACGTTTTACATATTTTCATGAAAATCCTGTATCATCAGTGCACTTAGCAGTCTTTTTCTTATGCCTACTTCTGGGATGCTGTAAGATCTTGAAGACAGAGATGGTGATAGGATAGCATGGTACACTGCTTGAATCATCACGGGTACTGAGTTAAGTTTATACTGAATGAGTGCATTTCAAAATATAGAAGGTAGGGATATGATTGTTCTGTCTTTATTTAGATGTCCTCCCTACTCTTACTGACTGGTACCTGGAAACAGTGATTTGATTGTACAGTTACATTTACACCTCTGTGCTTTTTAACTTCAGATACCGTATGTATTCCTTTACCAGTGAAATTACAGAAACTCAAGGTTCAGAGCATCCTTACCGATGATGTCAGCCAGTGCAAAGCTTTGCCGATTAAACTCCCCTCTTGCAAAGTGAAGGAACCAAATTCCACAATGGTTGCTTTGCCATAGTTTAAAGTCATGGACATTTCTGGAAATTTTAGAAGGAAAAAATATGACTGTGATCATGGAATTAATAGCGAAAATGCCTGGATTCTAGGTCTGAGGTGAGAACGGCTGGATTCCAACCCCAACTTCTCCACTTAGCAATGAGTATGACCTCAAGTATAACCTCCTATGGTTCAGCTGGAAATAAGAATATCTCAGCCCGATCTGGTTTTATGGAGTTTGAGGAGATAAAGGGAATGAAGGACTCACAGGGCCTAGCTCCACCGAGTTACACTACACAAGCGTTCAAGGTCAGCTCTCCTTCTTCTTATTAAGCTGTGTCAGCATTCTGCACATCACCAGAGAAGACCCAATGAAGAGACACACTGGGGTGTAAATCCAGGTTTGTCCTTCCACCTGGCTCCACAGCATGGACACCCTCCCTTAACTCCTCACTCACTACTCCAGAAAAACTTTGTGCAATGCGAATTGCATCATAGACTCCAGGAAACACTGGCATTCATCTCACGTGAGCCTGGTTATCACCTCCATCGCCTACATTCTAGCTCTATCTGTGGGTCTTACAGTCTACTTTTCATTCCCATCCCATAATAATAGCTACTATGACACTAATATTTATTGAATGCTTACAATTCACTTTACAGGTTTTATCTTACTTAATCCTCAAAGTAGTTCATTAAGGGACATAATCATCAACTTTCAGTCATAAGGTTATTAACTTTTTTGTGCAAATTAGAAAACTTAACCAAAGGGTGGTTAAATAACTTACCTAAAAATCACAGTATCAATTAGGTATATAGAGTCGAAAAAGTTGTATTAAAACATAAAACTATGGAGTGAAAGATCTGTTAAAATAAAAATATTTTTAAATCATGGAAAATTATCAACTGGTGCAAGTAGGTTGTCTTTCACACACCAAAAAAATTCACTTTTACCAAAAAAAAAATATATATATATGTATGTATGTGTGTGAGTGTATATATATATATATATATATATATATATAGAAAAGAATTGTACAACTTTATAAAGGAGAAAAATTTGAAACTATGCATAAACTTGAGCAATGTCATGGTATATTTTAGGTTGCTATAGCAAAATATCTAAAGCTGGGTACTTTATAAAGCAAAGAGGTGTATCGGGCTCACAATGCTGATGACTGGAGAGTCCACGTGGCATGACACAGCACCGGGGCCCTGCAGGACTGCAGTGGGATGAAGCAGCTGGAAAGGGAACCAGGCACACGAAGAACAGGCACACATACAAGCCAGGAAGCGAGTGACAGGACAGGCTCCCTGCTCACCCTCCTCACAGCAACCCGCTCGGGAAGGAACTAAGCCTCTCACCAGACCTGCCGCACTCCAGAGGCTGCATCAACCTCTCTGTGAGGTCGGAGCCTTCACTTCCTAACTGCTTGCCCTAACTCCCACGTCTTAACTACGGATTCCATTCCCTCAACAGCACCACACCAGGGTCCAAGCTTCCGGCCCAGTACATGTAGGTGGCAAACCGTATCCAGTTCACTGCAAACAAGTACAGGTAAAATTCTGCAAGGGAAGAAAGGGAGTGAGGGAAGGAAGGGTTTGTGTAAGGGGAGGGAAGGAGGAAGAGATGGGAGATGAGCAAAACTGCAGAAAGCAGAGAAGGGAAGAGAAATAAGTAGGCATCTAATTGAATGTAAGGTATCATCTTAGGCATGTGTCATGTGTCTATGGTCTACAAACACCTCGAAATCTTGTCTTTCCTCCCTTTCCACTGCGCCCACTTGGCAAGATCCAAACCTTTTTCTATCTGTACATTTAGGAACCCAGGTTATATTTTAACCAATTCTTCATCTCTGTTCCCCCACTTAGTGAGGAAACCACCAAACACTGTTACTCAGTCCCGAATGACACCAGGTGTTCTCTTTGCATGACCATCTCTCCCCACTCGAGTCACTCATAATTGCCCATTTTGAGTCCCGTCTCCTGAACTCGGGCAGTCAGCACCAAGACCTGTGTCCTCTACTCAGTGTCCCCTCCTTGGGCCAGGACAGCATCAGTGTGCTTTGGTTCCTGTGGTATCCTGGACATCCCTTTACTTCTGTGCTCTGTGGTTGTATCCACTGAATTACCTTCTCATTAAATTCGCCATAGCCATGTGTATCACCCACAGCTCCCCAGCACTGGGATAGTTAGTGGTGTCAACTTGAATAAGAAATACCTAGTGGATTGATTTAGCACAGTTCCAAATGTGTGTAGACAACTGACAATGAAGACGGAAGACTCACCCTGGGTGTGGGTAGCACCAACCAATAAGCATGTAGCCTCAGTGGAATAAAAAGGGAAAGAAAAAGGAAGTCTTCCTTCGGGTTCATCAGTCTTTACCACTGCCTTTGGGTGTCTGTCTCCAGGCCTCCAGGGCAGACCCCTCAGCTTTCCAAATGAACTGCCACTGAACTGCAGTGTGCCCCAGGCCTTGGACTCTGACGGCGTCTTCCCGATCTCCAGCACGCAGATGACCCTTCTGCATTCTTCCACACCTGCCTCTGCCATTGTAATCCTACGTTGTAAATTCTTATATATCATAAAACTATACATGTACTTAAATTAAACATGTTGCTCTAGTGAGTCATAAACCCTAACTGATACACCCCAGGGCAAACCTTTCCTTTCCAGTTTCGTTTCTCAACTCACTTCCTCTGGCCGGCTGTGCTCGACCTCTGCATCCTCCTTTACACACCACGGTCACTCCCTCCTCATTCTTTTCCATCAACACTCTCCACCCACATGGCAGTGAGTTGACTGTGCCCCCGCTCCCAAAGATCATGCGTTTAAAACTGAATCCCCCAATTCTCATGGTATAGTATTGGGAGGTGGAGCCTGCGGGAGGTAGTGAGGATTGGAAGAGTTCACAAGGGTGTGGCCCCCAGGATGGCATTAGTGGCTTTGTAAGAGGAAGAAGCAACCTGAGCAGGCACAGTGCTGTGACCCATCATGTGATGTTCTCTGCCGTCCTCTGTTGCATCAGGAAGCTCTTACTGGATGCTGATGCCTTGATATTAGATTTCCCAACCTTTAGAATTGTGAATCAAATAAACTTCTATATTGGGGGGGCAGTACTGGAGATAGATATAGATATAGATATAGATATAGATACATCTCTGTTGAGACAGGCCTTTTCTTATTATGTCATTAAGTTGCCTATGCTGGGCTCTAACTTGCAATCCTCCTATGTCAGCCTCAGCCTCCCAGAGTTCTGGAATCGTACGATGTGTGCCACCACACTCAGCTTAACCTTCTGTTCTTTATATGTCACCTGGTTGTTGTATTTTATTACAGCAACTGACAACAGACTAAGACACCACTTCACTGCCCTTTCCTTGACTGATATCAACTGATCTTTCAGATTTCACCTTATGTCTAGCTCCTTAGGGAGCCCAGGTCTGAGCACCCATCTGGATCAGGCCTTCCGTTAATTGTGTTTCACGCTTTTGTACCAGGCTCCTCTCCTTCCCAGCCCTTCCCCCACCTAGGACTCCACATACACTCCTTGGGTGTGGCATTTGTGGTCATGCTTGTTCCATCTACACCACCGGATGTGCTGTGACTTCCCGGAGCAGGACAGGTGGTACGCATGGCATCCAGAACAGTACCTGCCACATCTATAATATTTATGGCCAGGGTGAACAAATTCGTCTAAAATTCCCAACAAACCTGTTGCTTTGCCTGAGGACATAAAGCAAATGCAGTCACAAATGTCAGGTCCGGCATCAGAGACCAGCTCTCTGGATCCCCGCGGTTCTGGAAATCCCAGGTTTCCCAGCCTCTCACCCAGATAATAGCTGATGCTCATTTCTAAAGAACCACAGAAAAGTATGTAATTGATTTGCAAAATGACATATTTTTTCTAGGTGAGACTAAGCCCTTGTAAATGAAATTTTAAAGTAATATATTTATTAGAAAAGATTAATTAGGGGCATAGTTAAATAAAGCGAATTTCTACGCCCTTTCCAAAGGAAAAAAAGAAATTCACACCATCTGGTATAAATTGAGAGACAACTCACCGCGCTAATGACACGTGCAAATACGAATAATGAATACTCAAGGGTAGCAAAATAAAAACCAGTATTCTCTCTCTGATGTGTGCAAGGATTTTGAGGAAGTCTGCATTACCGTAGCAAACTTTTTCAGGGAAAAGTAACAACAGCTTTTGATGCTGAATGTGTCTGTCCGTGTTTCAATGAAACCAGAAGACCAAAAGGGAGAAAAAGGGAAAAAACGAAACGAAAAAAATCTTCCAAACCAGCAGAGATTCCAAACTGCCTTAACATAAACAGACTAGACTATATGATATTCAGAAAGCATTAGAAAAATTGTCCTCACAGAGCCAAACAGGCCTCAACTACAAAACAAACACTGTCAGAGGAAAACAGTTTCTACCCAAAGCAGGAGAAATAGCTGCTCTGGGAGGATGGGCAAAAAAAAGAAAGGAAAAAATGTTTCTCACCCAAAACCACAGCCATGCAGGCTGGACGCAGCGCTCGTGGACGGCTGCCACCCAGCGTCCACTCCAGGTATTACAGTATCTTCAAAGGTTTTTATTCCAAAGACTCCTTCCGTAAAAACTAGCTGTAAAAAATTTCAAATCTAGAGATAGTGCCCTGATTTTTTTATTTTTATTTTTTTAAGATCACTTCACCCATCAAACAAATGTTCGAAAAACTTAAAATTTTTCCCGTGAATCCTGGATTGAGCACCTAAATAGAATTAATAGTTAAATTGAACGGTCATGCTTTATAAAATTAAACTTTTTGTTTCCCTGCTCTTCCTTTAAAATTGTTCCAGAAGCCTTCTTAGACAAGACCATAAAATAATCTCATGCCAGCCTTTGCTCATATTGCCAATGGCTGGGCTGAGAGAAACTGGTCTGCATTCTCTGACTTGAAAAATAGAAGCCAACCCTCAGGGAGCTGTGATTTCATTTTCCTTCTGCTCTGAGAGTGACTAGCCAGACTTTCTCTTGGCTTTTTAATGTACCCTGTGCAAATCAGATCATCCACTCTGCCTCCACCAAAATTTAGAGATGTGTAATATGCCTCTTCAGTAAACTCCTTAATTAAAGCTCAGTGGAATGATTAACTTCATG
>RJWT010036805.1:0-13184 GCA_004365215.1 Cuniculus paca | reverse complement strand
GGCAACTTCTGGGACTAAGTTTCTAACACATGAATTGAGGGTACATTTTTTTTTAAATGAAAAAATAATAAAAACAATTTTACAGAATTTCAAAACAGGATAACAGGAGATTAACAATGTTTAATATATTGCATATTGTTATCTTTAAAGTAGTTGCTCAGATTATAAGATATAGGCATGAAAAAATGATCAAAGCACAAATTTGTTCTTTTTGATGGGCTAACAGCGATCAGTAGTATCATTATCTATCATATGTATGTATCGTATGTATACATGTATTTTTTTTCCCTTCTTTTCTCCTTTCCCCCATCCCAGTTGTTCTTTCCTTTTGAGCAGTTGCTTCAAGGACACATATTCGAATCACAGCAGCTAGAAAGTGTTGTAGTTATACTTATCCTTTAAAATGCTTTTATTCTGAATGTTGAGGTTTTTTTTGTTATGTATTTCTGTAAGTAAAGACTTTTTTAAAGATTTTTTTTTGGTACCAGGAATCAAACTCAGGACCTTGTGCTTGCCAGACAAGTACTGTGCCACTAAACTGTATCTCCAACCCTATAAAGACAAAATTAATTTTTTCTTTCAGTACAAAAAACTGAGCCACTAGCTTTTAGACTAATGTATTTCTTAGATTCTTTCCTGAGAGTAACTTTGAATAGGCAAAATGAATATTACTAAAATAATATCTATAGATCTCTGATATGATCAAGATCTAAGAATAACCACTTGTGAACAATAAGATGTTAGGATGGAAAATAAACCAAATAGTTAAGGGTGGCTATTTCCAGACAGAAGGATTGAGAGTGGAGTACTTGGTTTATTTTTCTGTACCTTTTGGTAATTTAATTTTGCTAAAAGTAAATGAATATTATTTTTTAGATTAAAGTCAAAACAATATTTTAAAAGAACACAATCTCTACTCCCAAAGGACTTTCTGTCTGAAATTGACTGAAGACACAACTGAGTCTGCAGTGTCAAATGCACCAGTTTCAACCTTGGCCCTGTAATACCACAACAGACTTCCATAGAATCGCCTATGTTTAGAAAGAGGGAGCATCAGAGACCATCGACTCTGAGTCACAAAAGCCCTCATGGGTGGACTAACACCATTATGAGAAGGACTGCAGAGAGGGTGTGCCTACTTCTACTCTTTTGCTATGTAAGGATGTGGCATCTCTCCCCTCCAGACTACCCAGCATTCAAGGCGCCATCTTGGAAGCAAAGAAACCTGGCCCTAACTTACTGGCTCCTTGATCTTGGACATCTCAATCTGAAAAAGTGTGAGGAATAAATTTCTGTTCATTATAAATTACCCAGTCTCAGGTATTCTGTTGTGGCAGGACAAAATGGACTAAGACAACGTTTACCTGGGCTGACAGAAAGCAAGAGGAAGAGAGTCAATGTATAATGCTTTTGCAACTCTCTTATGCCAAAGTGACTCACTTTTAGCTGTTCTCCACATTGAAATTCTACCTAAAATTGAATTGCTGAATGGGTTCCAGCTCTTAAAAAAGAAGGCTGAAATTCTCTGAAATAAAAGCTATGCATCAAATCAATCCTTTGAAGAATATGTTTTACCTTTTATTATTCTAAGTCAGTAGAACTAGATGGAAAACTAGAATTTTTATCAATCAGAATTTTTATCAAATCAGAGACTTTTTGAGGTTAATAAAAAATCATGTTTTAAGAAATACCAGGATTCTAGTAATGAATTAGTATACAATTCTCTAAGATCTAATGTCCAGAAACATGTGAGTTTGGTTTATACTAGCAAGTTATGGGCCATTTTTAGGAGGAGGTGGGCACAGATATCATGGTAGAATCGACAGTCACAACTTTTAGAACATGAGAGACAATGTCCTGGTTTGTCTCTATACAAAGAAAGACTTTTCTACAAAGCTAAGTCAAATGAATAAGCACCCATGCGTGCCAAGATCTGACTTGGCTCTAGCGAGAGCTAGCTGAATTCAATAATCATAATGGCACCATGAAGCAGGAATTTTAATATGCCAAGGGACGTTAGCATGATTTGTAAGAATTCAAAAAATGAAGTGTACCCAAAGAATATAACAAATATTGCCATTTTGAGGACTGGAGTTTACTATAATTTTTACAACTCTCTCCTCCATGACTATAAAAATAGTATATGTCAATTGAAGGTCATTTGTAAATTACAGAAAACATTTTTAAAAAATCAAATTACACTAGTCTCACAAAACAGCAACGATTGCTACAAACATATTGCTAACATTTTCATCCCAAATTATATACATATGTTTAAAAATAAAATGTAAGATATGTGTTCTTTTATTACCTAATTTTTGAAAGTGTTAATCTGCAAAGTTTCTGTAAAAATAGATATTCTATTAAAAGAATTAGAAAAATATATGGGGAAAGATGTAAAAATAAAACCAAATCATAGCATATTTATGTGTAATTTTTATGTATGTTATATCTCAATAATGTTTATTAAAACCACCTTATATTAACATAATACATAGGTATGTGTATGTATGTGTATAGATATATATTTATAAATGTGTGTGTAATATGTGCATGTGTGGTGCTAGGAATTAGACCTAGGGTCCTGAACAGACTAAGCAACTGTTCTAGCACTGAGCTACACCCCTGATGACATAATATTTATTAAAAATGAATTTAAAATTTGATTTTAGAAAGAGTTCTACTATAGCCTACAACATTAACTTTCCAAAAATTAAAACTAAGAATTATGGAATTTGGGGGTCACAAAAGAAAGTCATTATTTCTCTTTACCAGCAGAAAAATATCATCCTTCAATCGTTGGCAAGCCTGTAATGGAAAATCATCAGGCTGCACAATTAGGCAGTGTCAGTGGAAACTATGAAAAGGAAAAGAACATCTTGAACACTGGCAGTCCTGTATTCACTCCAGAAAGTGGAAAGAATGCTCTCTTTATCTATGGCATTATTTTCTTTGACTTCCTAGTTGCTTCTGAGATGAAAGGGAACTATTTATGACACAAGGATTATTTGTGCTTTATTATCAAGTTAATATACAGCGAGAGCAATGGATTTTTGTTCTTATACAACCAATAATTTGGAAGGGTGTACTTAGCAGATAGTTACAGGCTTTGAGAAGAAAATGGTGTCTGCTGTTAAATTAGAACTAATTGGGGGAAAATAAGCTTCTCTGTCATAAACCCACAGATAATAATTATGTGAGAGCAACAATAATGTTTATTATGATGTTTACATGGTATTGGTATTAGCTAACGGACATACTGAAGCTAATATGTATTATTCATCCTTGGAACTTTTGAGACAGATACAATATCTTCTTTATGCCTCAAATGAAGGAGATGTTGAATGTGACTGGCACACAAGGCAGAGACTGAAAAAAAAAACAACACAAATCTTTCCTCTCTGATTAATATTCCAATTTGTATTAGGAAAATGCCACATTATATTTTTAAAAATACTTTAGAGAAACATCTATTGAGAATAGATGATATTTAGAATTCTTCTCTGTGGTCTGTATGCTCCATCTCTGTTTGGTAACAAAATTCCCTAAGATGGGAGCAACGATGAGCATGGAAAAACGGCAGGCACTGCTCACAATCATGTAAGTTGAGATCAGCATGGTCATGGCCTGGAAGCTAGACTCAAGCACAGATTGACCTTCAGTTGGGGACTGAGCTTCTATTACTAGAGTTAAGGATCACTAGTTGAACTCCTATTGGTCTGGTCCTGTTTCTTCTGTAGGGTGCTAGATATAGGGACACTTAGTATAGACGTTTGAATGACCAAGGTAAAGGCTTGATTATCCATTAAAGTTATCAGAAAGGTAAAGGATATTCTCTGGGTCTGCAAACTATTCCTTTATTTTCGATATCAAAGCTTGGGGAAAAGAATAAAGAATATAAAGGTATTGGTCTAGAAAGTCACTATGGGGACCCAAACGGTTGGAATAGATGTATTCAATTTCTTCCAAGTGTGACAATATGACATCTTTTCTTAAGAATTTGACATAATATTCAATCACTTACACTGTTGTATAAGTGTTTAAGGGTACTAATGAAGTAGAACTTAAGTTAATACTTGGTATTACCTTAGACTTATTAGCAAAATTCAAACAAGTAACATATAGTAAAGACACATTATTGAAGGGAACTGGTTCGAAGTACTTAACATGAGTATAAAAGCATCAAGTCAAAAGTGCCCTTAGGAAGGTTTGGTTTGGGAACTTAATATGTTATTCAATCATTATAACCAATTTTCCTCCTTTTTTTTTTTTCCAGTTGAACTCTACCTTAAGTAGGTAGCTTGCAATTAATCATTTAAAAGAAAAGCTATCCTTAAAGGCTAGATTTCTATTCTGTACAGAAAAGTGTTCCTACCTAAGGGAATAGGAAATTTCCAACTAGGTTCTCAGGCTCAGTTGGATGCACGCACACACTGAGTGCAGTAGTAACCAAGAGATCCGGTATTTGAATTATTTATTCATTTACTTAATCTGTTTCTCATTCTTACACATACAATCTTGACTTCTGTTTCTCCGACCTTCTCTTTCCTCAATCCCCTCCCTTAGCAGAGCACAGATGTGTGATTATGCGCACATTAAATAGTCCCTCAGTGTGAGTCTACTGTAGCACTCAAGGCAGAAATCACCAATTAATTTTCCACTCATCAGGCCTGGACTGGACCCCGTAGTCCTTCCCAATGCAGCACTCCAGACAAGTATAACCAGTTGACCAGCACAGACCCTCCGACATGCTTTATGCTACTTCTTATTAACCACTTAGGATCCTTCACAATTTTTGAGCTTCATTTCCCTAAATGAAAACAATGCATGAGATATTATACTTTCCGTGATTTTCTTTTTACTTTTGCAGCAGCGGGGATTGAACTCACGACCTTGCACTTGCCGAGCAGGCGCTTAGGCCACTGAGCTAGATCCCCGGCCCTACTTTCTGTGATTTTCTTATTCTTCACCCTGTAGCAGAGGTCCGTCCACTAAGGCCCTTTGATCACATCTACTCCAACAGATTTTATAGGACCCAGAAATTAAGAATGGATTTTACATTTTTAAATCATTGAATAAGTTCAAAGAAGGAGGCAAATTATGTAAAATAAAAATTTCAGTGTTCCTAAATGAAGACAAAGAAATTTCTGGAATAATTCTGAGGCCTCAGACCAACCAAGGTTTCAGTGTGGTCTCCAGTGCTCTATCCTGTTTAATAGTCACAGACCTTAACCCCACTGAGCTTTAGAAGCTGCATTAGTACAATAGAAGAAATTCTTTACATCATAAGATTCTGCAGAATTAAATTCACATAAAAGTAAGCTATGTTTATAGTATTTCCATAATTTTACTATTTCATTTAGCCACTGTAAAATAGTATCAATGCCAATTAATGATCAAAGTTTGAATCTATTCTTCATATTGAGAGTTATGAATTTTCTAATATTAAATGTGAGATTTAAACAGATTTAAACTTTTGTAGTTCATGATATTTAAAATGGTACTTAATATGTATGTTCTGTTAAATGCTAAGCCTTCATTAAACTGTTTTTCCTCATTCCTTGAGCTACCTAGAACAATGGAAATTTTCAACTACCATTGTGTTTTACAATCATATTTGTTCACTCCAACAAGAACTGGCAATAAAACTGTTCTGAGAAGCAGGAACTTACAAAGCTAAAATTATAAAGAAACTTGTAAGTCTTTTGTTCAAAAACATATTAATATATATTAATATATTATATATATAATTTAAGTTGCTTGCCTGATTTCCTGAAAGTATTTGCTTCATTCATACCTGTTGAGGAAATTATCCCATTATTCTGCATGGGAAGAAAGTCAGAAATTGAAAGCAAAAAGCCAGATGCTTTAGCTATATTTTCAGTTGGGAGCTTTAGGACCACTTGTGTTCAAATAAAGTAGAAGTTTTAGCTGTTTAGAATCATCATTTGCATAGGAAAAAGAGGGACTCTGAATTAGGATTATTTTCACATGGAATCTTTAGGACGGCACGGGGCACTTGTATTCAAAATAAGTAGAAAGTTTTAGCTGTTTTAAAATCACAGGAATCATCATTTGCATGGGGAAAACAAGGTTCTGGTTTAAGGTTACCACAGTTCAAATCTCAGTCTAGATTTAAGGGTTAAATTCAATAAAGTAAAGTAATTTCTGAGTCCCAGCGTCCTTACCCTTCACACACAGGTAATTTTTACTAGTTACTCAAAATTACTGCTGTCTAGATTCGGTTGTGTTTGAAAGAATAGGTGCTCATTAAAATGAAGTGATCATTTATTTTCTTGTTTTGTTTTGTTTGAAACAGGGTGATGCTATGTTGTTTAGACTGGTCTGAACTCACTCTGTAGCCAAACCTAACCATGAACTCTCAGTGATTTTCCTGCCTCAGCCCCGAAGTGCTGAGATTATAGGCATGTGCTACCATGCCCAGCAGGGAAATGATCAGTTCTACACAAGAATTTCCTTTCTTTAGTGAAGATAATTTCAGTGGATTACAGCTGCTGCAATTTTGTCAATGTACATTCTTCAAATACTAGCGCAAAGGCAATTTTGACAAAACAAACCAGCTCATTGTTTTCAAGAAAAGGGAAGAGAAACCATCTTCCAAAACTCAAGCATAACATGCACAGGAAGAAAAGAGTACAGCCCAGATCCCTTCAAATAATCTTCCCTGTGCTTCTAGTATTCTGTGGTTTATCCAAAATTTAAATCCTATTACTCTATATCCCAGTTCCTTGAGACTTTATCTGGGAAAAAAAAAAACCAAACAAACAAACAAACAAAAAACTTAGCCAAAGGAGTTCATAGAGCTCTCCTCTGCAGGGTTGTATCTATAATAATGAGGAAAACACATAGGGTATCATAGAAGGGAAACCTAGAGTCTAGCTTTTGCCAGACTGAAAGCCCATTAGCTTTGTATCTCTATCAGTATCTCTGAATCTTGGTCAAACAAAGACAACGGTCATCCTGTCTGTGTAGCATGGTTTCCTCCTCAACTGGCCACACCAAAGCTGGCTTTCCTTGAATATGAGCCTCTCCTTCCTTGGCCTACAGCTTTGCTCATGCTATTCCCTCTTGCTGGACAGTTTTCTTCCTTTCCTTTGCACAACTACCTTGTACTTACTTTGAAGACCACACTTGAATATTATTCTTCTGTGACTTTGTTGCTGACATCGTTAGACTAGATTGTGTACTTCATTTATGCACTTACGGGGCATCCTAACTTCTGCTGTCATAGCTGTATCACTCTAGTAGAAGTGTTTGTTTTTTAGTAGATGACAAACTCCTTAAAATAAGCAATCTATGTTTTTCAGTAATGAATCCATGGTTCCTAGCAATGAGCCTTTAAAATTGTGCTTGTGAGGGTATGGTGAGATGGGTACTCTTCCAAACTTATTTTTGTACAAAAGAGGCATTTGGTATAATGATAATTTGCTCATTGGGCACCTATATGACACAAAGCATTACACTAAACGCTTTTGTGTATTATCTCATTCAATCATCCCAACGCTCTTCAGGAGTAGATATTATTAGCATTTATATCATACAGAGAAAGAAACAGTCTCAGAATCTAAATTACTTGCACAAGGGCATGAAGTTTCAAAGTGGTAGAATCAGGAAATGAGCTCAGGTTTATGATACTAAAATTATTTTTGCTCAAAAACAGTGCTCTACTGTGCAAGTTTTCTGGGAAAGCAGTTGAGTCATTCACACTCCACTGAATGCTGTGCAATAAGTGTGCGAAGATATATCAACCATGAATGTTTATTTCTTTGGTGCTTTAACACAGACCAATTTTACTTCTGTCTTTTTGTTAAGTGTTTCCTAATAAGTATGTGTTAGAATGTTGATACTATGTCTATCTTTTATTTGGGGTACTACAAGTAAAATGTGCCCATTATTTCCTAGGTTGTTTCCCCCCTCTCTTACATTATGTGAAATCTATGAGGGAATTAGTAAAGATAGTACGCTGTGAATCATGAGCTTGCTAGAATGCTTGCTCCTTCAAAATAGGGAGTGGCTGAGCTGCTGGCATAGTTATCTCTGCTCTAGATAAATGATCAACACTTCAGGAACAGGGTACTACATAGATAACTAGAGTTACAGAATTTGTAAAGGCCATTTAGAAACAATATATTAATCACTTAATAAAGTTGGAAAATAAAATAGAGGCTCTTTGCCAGGATTACATAAAAAAGGAAAATATTTTTCAGATTATTTCAAGTGTTTTCTCAAAGAAGTTATATTTGTAGGCGTGGACAAACCAAGTAAACCTGAACAGCAAGCTTGATGCAGTGTACATTGGAGAATTTACTAAATATGAGACATTACACTCAATCTGCCTGAGATTTTCTTATTTTTTTTTAATTTTTTATTTTAAAGATAGTAAAACCCAACAAAACAAAACAGAATAAATCCAGTCAAAACACAGCAGTGAAATTGGTACAGAATATCAAAGCAGGGTAATGGGAAAAGAACAATGGCTACTATAGTGTATGTTATCTTCACAGTAGTTTTCCAATTCATCAGTTATAGCAAAATCAGACCAAAACAAAACAGAATAAAACCAATCAAAATAGAATATTGAGTAAAGAAAAAAATTAATAAGAATAAAACAAAACAGTGAGAACATTATTAGACTTTAAAAACAAGACAGAAAAAAAAAACTCCATATTTACCACATTGCATACTGTTATCCTTCCTGTACATGCTCAGACTGTCAACCCCATGCCTGTAAATTCAACCTAACAATACAATCCTTCAGGTGCTTTTTGTACCTCAATTACTACTACCTCCAAACCAGCTGGTGGCTTATGGGGTGAGAGGGTTTGGTGATTTTCAGTCTGCATGCTGGTAGGCTTACAGGAGACACTGACTTTTTTCTCTTCCTGGGTCCCACACACTCTGTGCAGCTTATCAGAAAGGCTGGCTAGTTGGATCCTTGATCAGCTCCTCCCGGTCCCAGCATGGCTGACTCTTGAGAGTTTCTGGTTTTTCCCTGTCTTCCTGGGTCCTGCACGATCTGCACGGCTTACCAGAAGGCTGGCTAGTTGGATCCTTGATCGGCTCCTCCTGGTCCCAGCATGGCTGACTCTTGGGAGTTTCTGGCTTTTCCTTGTCTTCCTGGGTTCCGCACAATCTGCACGGCTTACCAGGAAGGCTGGCTAGTTGGATCCATGATTCAGACTTTCTTATTGTTACAAGAGCTCATCTTCTTAATAACTGAGAAGAAATGGCATATAAGACCAAAAACACCCATAAAGTTTTCTCTTTATAATAAGAGTTAAATGATCTTACTAAAACTAAACTGTAATGAGGTCTATTTTCATGCTAACACATGTAAGGGCTTCCCACTGCCATTGTATTTAAAACTTCAGACTCATAGTATATTTGGTCCTTCAAGATCTTTTTCTCATCCATTCTCACTTCACACCATACTCCTTATATTCCAATCACACTAAACTTTTTATAATTCTTCCAAATATTACATTTTTATGCATCCTTTCTCTAGACCTAGAATGCCATCCTCTCTAATGACCTTTCACTAATCCTGTAGCACAGAAAACAAATGTAACTGAGGCTTTTGGCTCCTCAGGTTGAGCTAACTGATCTGTTCAGGGCTCCACGAGGTGCTCACAGGGGCACCTATCCATCTCTGGCTGAGCTTACTGCTGCTAAACTTATCTTTACATCCTTTGAACATAGCCCATGCTTACTTCATGAGTGAGTGGTTTCTGCTTTGAGGTGTCAAATGTCTTTGTCCTGAGCTACTCCATAAAAGGATACAATTAAATAAACATGTATTAAATATTTCCTATGTGCCAAACACTGGTTCAGTGCTATACATATAATAGAGGAGGAAAGAGAGGCTGTTCTTGCTGTTATGAAATCTGCAGTCAATGGGGGGGAAACAAAGCCTAGATGTTACACACGCGAGATAGTTAAAATTCATAACGAGTGATGAAATGGAAGAAGTTAAAGTTCATGAGGAAGAATAGAGGAGATGGTGGGGAAATGGCTTCAATGAAGAGGTTGAGAAAAGGTCTCTGTGGCCAGAATAAACATGAGCTGAGAAAGATGAGCTGACAGCCGATTGAGAAGAAGTGTAGAATCGTGTCCGTGCCTAAGGAAGAATAAGCCTGGTGTGATCTGCAAAGAGCAGGAAGGAAGCTGTGGGCTTTCGTGGAGCAGAGAGGCACTGACCTTAGAGGAGTGGACAGAGAGATGGGATGGGAAACATAAAGCCAAGTCCACTGGAATCAAGAGCATCACTTTACTCTGCATTCAGTGGGACTGAGTGGACAGTTTTAAACCAGGAATTATATGGTTGAATTTGCAAGGTATTACAATTTATGTTGTGATTCTTATTTCCCCTTTTCATTTTAAATATCCTGCATATCAGCAGGGTATGGTGGTGCACTCATGAGACTGAGGCAGTAGAATCACTGCAAGTTCCAGGCCATCCTGACCTATATTGAGACCCCCTATCTCAAAAACAACAATAATTCTGTATGTTAATCTGGATGACTTCCTCACTGATTTACTTGCAACTTCAATCTCCTGTCCACTGGGGGGCTCCAGAGATTGTCATGTGTATACAACCTAGTTTCCCAAGCACCTTCAAGGGCAGCATCTGCCTTTCTCCAAAGTTAGCTGTGTTTAAGACAGTAACACCAACAAGAGAGTATGGACAGCTGAATAAATAAAAGATTTAAACACGATCGGCTTTTTGGGCCAGCTCTGCATTTGACAGACTGCAAATGATACAGAAGTATGAGTCACTTTTTCTATGAAATTTATGCCAAGCCTATACATAAACACATACATTAGGACTGATTAGTAGTTTTTAAAAAAATGACTGGATCAGCATAGAAATGGTGTACAGAGTATATCCTGGAAGAATGAGGGCCTACTTGGTAGCCTGCTTATTGAAATGACAGCCTTAACAGTTGCCAGTCTCTGAGTGCTTGCTCTGGGCTGCCTAGCACCATGGTAAGGACCATTGATATTATGGATTAAGAACTGGTGGTCAACTTGGCACCAGCTCAATTAAATTGGCATGGTGCTGCATTTAGTCAATTCACCTGAGGAAGGTTGCCAGCATAAAGAGAGATGTGGAGAGGAAGAATAGGAGGCATTGTGGGTTCTCCTAAGTGCTGTTGTTTGGAGCCATTGGTTCTCCTAGAGGAGCTTGTCAGGCTGGCTCCCCAATATGACTTTGGCTGTTATCTTCGGGGGAGGTCGGGACCTTGGTGAGAGTGGCTGCGGTTCACTTTGGGGAGCTCTGGTCTTTGTGTTGAGCATCGCTTCCTGGCTCTGGAGGGGAAGACGGTTGCTGTTCAAACTGCAGGAGAAGTTGTCACACTGGCTTCCTGGCATGTACTTGACTGATCTCTTTGTCAGAGGAGCGCGGGACCTCAGTGCTGAGGATGGCTGTGATACTTTTCGGGGAGCCCTGGTTCTTATTTGAGTGTTGCTTCTTGGCTTCACTGTAGAACCCTCAACCTACTAGCACAGATCCTTCATCCTGCTGGCATAGACTTTCTAGCTTCCACTGCTGGCCTTTGGGACTTCCCAGAACAGACTATGGTGTTGTGGGCAGATTTCCTGTACTTCCTTGTGTCTAACAACTGGGTAACCATTATAAATAATATTATAAATTCTGTATCCTGATTGTAATCTTTTTCCCTGCGACCCCTGACTAAAACAATTTATATATATATATATATATATATATATATATATATATATATATATAGTTTCATTTAATCCTGCACCAACCAGAGCTGATAGAGATGGCCATTATTTCCTTTAACAAAATTGGAAAACTGGAGCCCACGGCCTGTAAGTGACTTTGCCAACATCTCAGAGATGTCAAGTGAAAGTGTTGGCACTTGGTGAAAGGCCGCCTGACTCCAAAGACCTCTGTGCCAGCCAGAATTCCAAACTGAGGAGGTTTACAGAGACTTCAGTTCTTCTCTCAGCTCCTTTCTGCGCAGTTTCAGTTCCATTTAGTGATAAATCATGTATTATTACATCCTCAGGGGAAAAAGATAATACAGATCCCACAAATCTGTGGCATACCTCCAATCCCATGAGGATGCTATTAAGGCTACACTCAAATGATGTTTTTTACCTGGTGCCTGATTTGGGGCTTAAGAATAAAACCTCTGACTGAAACAAATCCCTTTAAAAATCCACTTTTTTCCCCTGAACTTTGGTACCTTTAGTCATCCTTTACAAATTGTTCCAAATTGTACATTCAGTGCTAATTGATAGCATCCAACTTTCTCCAGCTAGGTGCTTCATAAAGAACTGGGAATAAAGGTGCTAGAAAGAACATGGTGCAAGAGATGCTTCTACCCAGCCTTGCCACTAAGTCACTGTACAGCTTTGGGGAAATCCCTTCCTCTGGACCTCAGATGTAAACGAACAACGTGGTTAGCTGAAGATAAATGTTACCCTATATTTTAAAATGCTATGGAGGAAGGTATCCCATTGCTGAGATCAAAGAAAAGGCAAAGGATTAGATAGAAATACAGTATTAGATATTAAATATGATTAGAATGGGACCACTGTATAGCTCTTGACTGCAAAGTGACTACCAACACTTCAACAATTTGAGCTGATACCTAAGGTACATCAAGAGCCACCCTAAGAGTTGGTATTAACAGGAATTAACAACGCCAACAGAGTTCCTGCCTATTGTGGTTTGCATCTAAGTGCCCCCCCCCAAGCCTTATGTGGTCATGGAAGTGGCTGAATCTAGCATTTGGGATTGATTTGTTGTCTAGTGCTGAGATTGGCAGTGTGAGTTCTGCACTTGCCCAGGGTGGAGCCAACATACAATGTAAGGTTAAAAAAAAAAAGGCATTTTTTCCCTTTTTTGCATGGTTCGCTGTTGCCACTTGCAGCCACCATAAACAGCTGCCCCTCAGTCATGCCACCCTGCCTTAAAACCAGCTAAATATAGACTAAAACCTCCATAACTATAAAAAATAAACCTCTCCTTCCTTCACTTTGGGCATCAGGTATTTTGTCTCAACAATGAGAAAAAAATAACCAAGACAGAAGTTGGTACCAGGAGTGGGGTCGTTGCTGTGACTGTACCTGACCATGTGGTTCAAGAGCCTTTGGGAATGGCTTGTGAGAAGAGTTTGGAAAGTTTC